>CM050510.1:123501830-123539330 GCA_027563665.1 Antrozous pallidus
GACTCGATCCCCTGTAGGGAACGTGCAGGAGGCAGCTGATCCATGATTTCCTCTCGTCATTGATGCCTCTCTCTCTATCGCCCTTCCTCTCTGACATCAATAAAAATGTATATTTATTTATATAAAGAAAGGCAGGTTGAGGGCCACTGTCTCTGCAGGAGACCCCTCCCTGTGCCCGCTGCTGCCACTCACCCATGTTGGCATGTGTCACACAGACCGGGGCTGTAGGGAGAGGGGGCAGTGCCTGGGCCTCTGGAAGGTGACCCGGTCTGCCACTGGTGGGCGCTCATCACTCGGGGGGGGGGGGCGTGTAGAGCCACAGCTGTGTGGGCCGGAGGCCCTGGAGAGGCTGCTCTGTTTGTTTTAGTTTTTAGGTCTATTTTTTTATTGTTAACTAGAAGCACGGTGCATGAAATTCGTGCACAGGGGATGGGAGAATGTCCCTCAGCCCAGCCTGCACCCTCTCCAATCTGGGACCGCTTTAGGGATGTCTGACTGCCCTTTTAGGCCCGATCCTGGTAGGACATCCTTCTCACAATCCAGGGCTGCTGGCTCCAAACTGCTCACCTGCCTGCCTCCCTGATTGCCCCTAACTGCTTCTGCCTGTCAGCCTGATCACCACCTAACCACTACCCTGCCAGCTTAATTGATGTCTAACTGCTCCCCTGCCAGCCTCTTTGCCCCCAACTTCCCTCCTCTGCCACCCTGGTCACCCCTAACTGCCCTCCCCTGCAGGCTTGATCGCCCCCAACTGCCCTCCCTTGCAGGCCTGGTCCCTCCCAACTGCCTCCCCTGCTGGCCTGATTGCCCACAACTGCCCTCTCTTGCAGGACCTGGAACCTCCCAACGGCCCTCCCCTGCTGGCCATCTGGTGGTGGCCATCTTGTGTCCACATGGGGACAGGATCTTTGACCACATGGGAGCAGCCCTCTTGTGTGTTGGAGTGATGGTCAATCTGCAAATTACTCTTTTATTAGATACGATAGTTTTACAGATATCACTCATTCCCCTCCCCCCGCACCCCTCTCCGTATTTATTGTTAATTTTTGGAATACAACTTTTCCAAGGCTCCTTGAAAGGAAGACATAGCAGAGCAGAAGGAGACTTGCCGTCTCTCATCGAATCACTGTGTCCCACAAAGCTCTGTTCACGGAGACAGTCTGGCCCTTTGCCCGCCATACGGGGGGGGATGGGGGGGTGGGGAGTGGGCACAACGTCTTGGGCGCGCACACACAGTGTCCCGTTCACTCGGCAAACCCAGCACAAAGCAGCCATCGGAAAGGGCGGTTTCTGTGCAAGAAGAACATGAAGGAAACCCACCTAACCGATAAGAGTTTCTCCTCCCACCTGTGCCAATGCCTGGCAACAGGGCCTGGTGCGGGGTCTGGGGTACGGGACCCATGTCGGAGCCCTGGGAACCTGCGAATGGCGCCCGACAGGGCCAAAGGGACTGACACGAGTGGTGAAGTTCAGGATCCTGAGATGGGGAGCTGGTCCTGACAGCCTGGGGTGGGCCTGATGTCCCCTCACAAGGTCCCTGGCCGAGGGAGCGGAGGATTTGAGGGAGGGGTAGGACAGGGCCGAGAGAAGCAGGAGGTGGAAGTGGCTCCAGGGTGGGGTCATGAGCCAAGGGCTGAGGGGTCTCTAGAGACTGGAGGAGGCGCGGATTCTCTCTGAAGCTTCCAGAGGGAGGAGGCCTGATTTCAGACTGCTGGCCTCAGAGCTGCGAGAGCAACATTGTTGCGTTAAGCCTCCTGGATTAGGGTCGTTTGCTACAGTAGCGACAGAAAGCTAACAGTCATCCGCAGCTCCTCCTGGGAGCTGGCACGCCTTCATTCTCCCAGGGAGTCCAGGGCGCTGGAGGGGCTCTGCTCCAGGATCTCTCTCTGACTCCCGGAAATGCCACGTGGTGTGTTGGGACGAGGGAGCGCTAACTCCGATCTCCGAGGAAGGCACCGCGCGCCCCTGCAATCCTTTCTGAGGTTCAAAAGAGTAGGTTTTGCAGCCTTGCTGTTCAGGAGCAATGTGTGTCTCTGGACTCCCTGATTGGCTGCCCACTTAGTGTTTCTGGCTGGGCCGAAGCCCAGCCAGCTCCCGGGAGAAGGCCCATCATGTGAGATGGTCCAGCTCGCGCTGTTTGGATAAATTCTGGGTAAGCAGCCGCGGCTTCAGATGCTCTTCCAACCCAAATGGGGGAGCTGTGTGAAATTTACACACCGTCCCTCCGTGGTCTGCGGGACCCGCCTCGGTTGTGAAATCGGAACCGGGAGAGGCGCGGAGAGCAACCCCAGGCATGACCCCGGGGGCAGGGAAATTGGCTTAAAACCCAGTCGTAAATACGGCTGCCCTGGGAGCAGAGCTGAGCCAGAGAGCCAAGCTGTGCATGCTGTCAGCTCTGCTCCGTGGAGGGCGTCAGCCAACCGGGTGGGGGTGACCATGTTGGGCAGGTAATACCTGCTCCCAGCAGCCCCTGCGGCCCCAGATAACCACAGTGGAGAGTCACGTGATTTTCCATGACATTCTAAGCCCTTCCCCACTTTTAATAGTTCTTTTTCTGATTTCCAGGCTTCCCCACATTTGCTCAATGGGTCTTCACGTGAGGTTTTCAGCCTGCGAGGTCGGGGTGTTCCCCTCCTGTCTGAGGCTCACACATTTCTGAGGAGCACAGTTCCCTGCTCAGCACCCAATTTCCCTGTTTCCCCCCTTTGCCAGAGGCTGCTGGCGTCTTGGCCACAAAGCAGTCCTTATATTTTGTCTTACTAATGCAACTTGTATAGACATCATTTATATTTTTCAGGTTTTTGACAAGCCAATTAGATTCAGGAGGCCATGAAACACTGAGTAACGGGGAAACCCATTTGTGGGATGAGGATTATGAAGCTCTCTGTCGTGTGTGTGTGTGTGTGTGTGTGTGTGTGTGTGTGTGTGCGAGCGCGCGCACACGCACGTACAGGTAATACCTGTACACACGCACAAACCCTCCCACACTCCCATGCGTTCACAGAGGAGCCGATGGCTCTTGGGCACTGCCCCTCTTCCTCTGCAGACGTTACATGAACCATGCCAGGAGGAAAAAGTCAGAAGGAAAAGGCACTAAAAGTAAAAACACACTTGCGGTGGGTGGAGCCGCATTGTGCACCAGCGCAGTGCATCACCATCATCACCACTACCTTCACCATTACCATCTTACCATCTCCACCATCATCACCACCACCACCATCATCATCACCATCACCACCATCACCACCACCATCAAACCACCATCATCTTCATATCACCAGCAACAACATGACTACGAGCCACATGCAGCTCTTTGGCCCATTAAGTGTGGCTCTTCCACAAAATACCACGTGCAGGCGCACAGGTACAGTGCGATGGAAGCTTCGTGGCCCATGCGCAGACGTTGGTTTTTGGCTCGCAAAAGAAATGTCAATCATTGTACTGTTGATATATGGCTCTGTTGACTAATGAGTTTGCTGACCACGGGGTGAGGTCATCCCTGTGCTGTGGAGATTTGCCGTCAGAAGAACAGGAAAGAGGGACAAACCGAGACTGTAATTCTGAAGCGTTCTCCAAATTCTCACTGCCAAATCAGCATAACACAACCCCCCAGCTAACTGACATGAAGTTATATAACAGGGTTCCCACAGGTTACCATGGTGACTCCTCAACAGGCAGCGAAGAACTAATCTTTATGCAATGAATGATGGTGATGATGATGATGGTGGTGATATGAAGATGGTGGTGGTGATGATAGTAGTCATGTTGTTGTTGGTGATATGAAGATGATGGTGGTTTGATGGTGGTGGTGATGATGATGGTGGTGGTGATGATGGTGGAGATGGTAAGATGGTAATGGTGAAGGTAGTGGTGATGATGGTGATGATGATGGTGGTGATGATGATGGTGATGATGGTAGTCATGTTGTTGGTGGTGATATAAAGATGATGGTGGTGTTAGAGATGATAATGATGGTAATGGTGAAGGTGGTAATGATGGTAGTGATTATGTTGGTGGTGATGATGTTGGTGGTGATGATGATGGTGGTAAGATGATGATGGTGGTGATGATGAGGATGATGGTGGTGGTGATGGTGATAATGATGATGATGATGGTGATGATGATGGTGGAGATGGTAATGATGGTAATGGTGAAGGTGGTGATGACGATGGTGGAGATAGAGACTATATGGTGGGTGGTAATGATTATGATCATGATAACAACAATAATAATGATGGTCATGATGATGAAGTCTTCGATGCCACTGAACTATGCACTTAAAATGGTAACTTTAATGTATTACTACAATTAAAATAAGTAAATATAAAGGAATGAAAAAGTACAATTGAGTGCGCTGAAAGCTATTAAGGTGCACATTTACTAGCACATATTGTACGGCAGAAGCCACGACAGGTGTGAGGGAAGAGAACTCTGAGGGACAGGGGGACACCTGTGTAAAGGTATGTGGATGGTGTGGAGGTGACCCTTGTACCACATTCAGGGCCACTTTGGGCTGTGCACTCCTGCCCACTGTTGGGAAGTCCACTGCTAGCAGCTCACAGCGCCCCTTCTCCGGAGACCAGCTCTGGGGAAGGTCTGTTGCCAGGGAGATTATGCGTGCACCCAGAGGCAGCCCGCAGTCTTTTGTGAAGGTGTTTTTTTCACTCAAATTATGATTTTCCTGCATGTTTTCCGTGTAGCCCAGAACAGATCACTCACTTCCAGCGCAGCATGTAGCACTCCTCTGAGTAAACATCCCCGCATGCATGTATTCATCCCGACCCTGTCAGTGGGCTTTAGAACTGTCTCAGTTTCTTCCTTCGCGTGTGATAAAGACAGCACAGCTGTTGTGAGCATTCTTGTAAACATGTGCAAGGATTTCGCTAGGCTGTTTACCTAACACGACAGCCAGGGGACTGCGGTAGACTGTGGGGCACGCAAACGCGTGCATTTTCCAGATACTGCCCAAGGGTTCCAAGGTTGCACCCACTGACACCCCTACCAGCCACGGATCACATCTCTCATCCAGCCACATCCTCCCCTAGATGAGCTGTTATGGACGTCAGCTGTTCGCCAGCTTGCTGGTGAGATGCACACTTACTCCTAATGAGGCTGAGCACCTTTCCAGTTTCTAAAAATATGTTTTTATTGATTTGAGAGAAAGAAGAGGGAGAGGGAGTGGGAAGGAAGGGAGAGGGAAAGAGACAGGAGGAGGGAGAGGGGAAGGGAAAGGGAGAGGGAGAGGGAAAGGGAGAGGGAAAAGGAGAGAGAGAGGGAGATGGGGAGGGAGAGAGACGGGAGGAGGGAGAGGGGAAGGGAGATGGAGAGGGAGAAGGAGAAGGAGAGGGAGATGAAGAGGGAGAGAGAGAGGGAGAAGGACAGGGGGAGGGAGAGGGGGAGGGAGAAGGAGAGGAGGAGGGAGAGAGAGAGGGGGAGGGAGAGAGAGAGGAAGAGGGAGAGAGAGAGGGGGAGGGAGAGAGAGGAAGAGGGAGAAAGACAGGGGGAGGGAGAGGGAGAGGGAGAAGGAGAGGTTGATGAAGAGGGAGAGAGAGAGGGAGAAGGAGAGGAGGAGGGAGAGAGAGGGGGAGGGAGAGGGAGAGGAAGAGGGAGAGAGACAGGGGGAGGGAGAGAGAGAGGAAGAGGAAGAGAGACAGGGGGAGGGAGAGAGAGAGGAAGAGGGAGAGATACGGGGAGGGAGAGAGAGAGGGAGAGGGAGAGAGACAGGGGGAGGGAGAGAGAGAGGAAGAGGGAGAGAGACGGGGAGGGAGAGAGAGAGGGAGAGGGAGAAGGAGAGGGAGATGAAGAGGGAGAGAGAGAGGGAGAAGGAGAGGGGGAGGGAGAAGGAGAGGGGGAGGGAGAAAAACATCTGTGTGATGATAGAGGAACGAACCTGCAACCCAGGTGTGTGCCTTGACCGGGAATCGAATCAGTGACCTTTCCAGGCACTGGACAGTGCTCAACCCACTGAGCCATACCAGCCAGGGTCCCCGTGCATTTGGCACATGCTATTCCTATTTCTGCAAAGGATCTGTTCATGTATTTTGCCTAACTATGACTTTCAAAACTGTAGAGAGTCCATTGTATCAATGTAGTTATACCCTGTAGAGCCCGTGGTATAAATACACCGCCATTTACTTATGCATGCCCCCCCTGCTCTGACTCCAGCGCACGATTGGGGGTCACTGGCTACCTTCTTCGCTTTCTGAGAGCCTGGCAGTCCTGCGCAGGCATGTTGGACGGAGGGGGTGGCACTTCTGTGTCTCTAGTGTGACGTACGCCCAAACCAAAAGCTGTGGCCTTCCCGTCACGTGCTCCATGTCTGCCCTCCCGACGTCGCCGCTGTAATGTTAAGTGCCGTCTGTGCAAGGTGCTAATTTTTGCACAGCTGAGAAATAGTTTCCAATTATTTGCTTATAAATTCAGGGAGAGCAGAATAGGCAACTGCCTGCATATAGAGGGATTTGGGAAACCTCTCCTACTCTGTGGGTTTTTCAAACTCTCAATGCCTGCCCCTTATTTGTCCCCTCTCTGCCCATGTCTGGGGCACCTTTGTGAGGGTTTGGGCAAGGGTTCAATAGATGTTTGCTGTCTGGCAGCATAGAAATAGCCTACTTTGTCTCCTCATGAGAATCTCTGATGTGTATACTGTTGGTGGCCCAAGAGAAGCAGAAATTAAAATTTTATAAACGATGCGGACCAGAATTTTTAATATGAATGGAAAAGTTAGGCTAGGATGAAAATCTGAACTTAGGACAGGAAAGGAGGCAATGGTTTGTTCACCTGCTTGGATTTATTTTTATTTGGTTAAATTTGGAAGGAACTCAGTCTGTCATAGGGAATTGTGGTTCACCTTGGCCTTGCCTGCTCCACTGCTCTACTGAACATTAATGGATTCAAGGGCAGTGTGGGGACAGACCGAGGCGCCCCACTTCTTGATGCTCTCCACCTCCAGGGGGTCTCTTCCCCTGGAGCAAGTTGAGACCTGTGCATGCTCTTACCCAGAAGAGTGCAGTAAAGGTGACGGGAATTATGGGGTCATGTGGGTGTGAATTTAGTATGAACACCTACGGCGTGTGTCTCGCTGAGACGCTCCTGGAGAAGCACACTCTGTATTGTGAAGTCCAATGGAAGGGGCCAGGAGGCAAGGGCCTGAGACCAGCGCTTATCAATAGCTGGCAACACCCTGGGGCCCCCGGCCCTTCAGCCACAGGAATTGCTCGCCGCTGACAGTGATGCGAGGTCAAAGTGGACTCTTCCCCGGTCCAAACCCCAGATGAGACTCCAGCCCTGGCCAACGCGTGGACTGAAGCCCTGCAGGGGGCCCCGCTGAGCTGTTCCCTTGTAAACTGTGCCATTACACTGTGTTGTGTTAAGCCTCTGAGTCTGTGGTATTACTGTTACTAGCACTGGATAGAAAACAGGTAGATAATCACTTTCTATTCCATCACTCATAACAGATAACAGAAGGGCTTATAAATCTCCTCTTCAAACTACTCTGCCAAGTCAACAGTCCTTTATCTTTTGGCTGTAGACTCTAGCTCAGAATAATGTTGCTATTGAATTATGGAAGGACTAGAGGCCTGGTGCACAAATTTGTGCATGGGTGGGGTCTGGCCAGCCACCTGATCAGGGCCGATTGGGCTGAGCCAGCTGGTGGGAGGGGCCAAAGGTGGTTGGCTGGCTGGCCTTGCCCCCTGGTCAAACTCCTGGTCAAACTCCCGGTCGAGGGGACAATCTCCAGATTAGCCTTTTACAGAGGCACACTTGGAACATGGGCTCTAGGTGTTGGCAGGACACGGGATCACACACAGGGAGTCCCGGCAGTGTGTGTCCGAACACCTCACACGTGCAGAGCGGGAAAACAGCATCGGAGGGATGGGCCATGACCTTGCAGTGCTTATGCAGCAGCTGAGATGCCAGCCTCCCATGCCCTCGCTCACATCCCGCTGAATCCCGCAGAGATAAGGTCTTCACAGCAAACCTATTTGGAGATTCCAGGCAAGAAATAGAATGGAAAGGCACCCGCTTGTCTGACTTGATGTAGTCATTATGGCGATGCATGTTTCCAATAAAGTATGAAAATGACTGTTTGCTTAGCTGCTTGCATGAACTCCTCTTTCTCTTTTGATGATACTGAAGCTGACATTTGCTTACCCTTTATCTGTGGAATGCTTAATCAAGTCCACTCTGTAAGAAGCAAGAGGAATTTTTTTATTTTATTTAAAACCTACCCCCTTCCCCACCGTGTCACTGGCCTGGGCCCACGGAAGGAGTGTGGCAGGTAGAGTGACCAATGTGGACCTGGAGGGACTCTTTGGCCACATGGGTCACTGCGGCTCTGTGGCTGGCGACTGGTGACAGAAATGCCAAGGTGATTAGAGTTTTATTTTTTATTTTTAAAATATATTTTATTGATTTTTTTACAGAGAGGAAGGGAGAGGGACAGAAAGTTAGAAACATCAATGACAGAGAAACATCTATCAGCTGCCTCCTGCACACCTCCTACTGGGGATGTGCCCACAACCAAGGTACATGCCCTTGACCAGAATCGAACCCAGGACCTTTCAGTCTGCAGGCCGACGCTCTATCCACTGAGCCAAATCGGTTTTGGCGTGGTTGGAATTTTAGATTGCTGCCTATGACACATGGTTTAGAAACGAGCAGCGGCCTCTGTGAGTGAGAGTGCCTTGATGTTTTTGTAGCTGAATTATCTCGAAAGGATGTGCATGTCTTTGGTCTTTCCATGGAATCGGTCCGTGCCATGCCCTTACTGCGAAACCTTCAATGGCTCCCCAGGGTCCATGAGATTAAGTCCGGTCCCCTGAATAGAGCAGAGGAGGACATATGTAATCCCCATGTAATCCCCCCTCTCTCCCTCCCTCCAGCTGCCCCAGCCCCCTGAGGCCACACGGGGACACTGTCTGGACCCCTCAACCTCCTCGCACCTCCTCACGGCTGTGCACCTGCTGGTCTCTGGTCCTCGAAGGCTGTTGCTCTTCCTTCCCGCTGATGCGTCCACTCTTAGTCCAAGGTCTGATGTGAATGCACCTCTTCCTAGAAATGTTTCCCAGCTGTGCAGGGTTCACTCCTGTGGTGGCCGGACCCCCTTCACATGCCCAGATGACACCTGCTGGTCCTGGGAGGTCCCTGCTTTCAACCAAGTCCGTTACTCAGGCTCGGTGGCTGTGTGTACCCTCGTGTACACACTCTTGTCTGATTTCTTCCAGAGCAGGGGGATGCCATGTTCATGCCTCCACTCCAGCACGTAATCATGCCTCTCGCACACAGTAGGTGCTTTAAAGGTATCTGTGGACAGATGAGTGGTTCAGCAGATGGTGGAAGGGACACAGGGCTCTGTTCTCCTAGTGTCACTCATTCAGGTGCCCAATGTGAAGTTTGTCTGTGGGGAGATCATGTCTGATTTTATGTTACTGTGAGTTCTTCTAGTAGATGATGTCAGTGGTCAGCAAACTAATTGGTCAACAGAGCCAAATATCAACAGGACAACGATTGACATTTCTTTTGAGAGCCACATTTTTTAAACTTAAACTTCTTCTAATGCCACTTCTTCAAAATGAACTCGCCCAGGCCATGGTATTTTGTGGAAGAGCCACACTCAAGGGGTCGAAGAGCTACTTGTGGCTCCTGAGCTGTGGTTTGCCGACCACTGGTTTCTGTCATCCATTTCATTCATTCACACTCATTCGTTCATCTGCTCATTCCTTCTTTCACTGAGAGAGCAGCTGTGTTGGTGGTATGAGCAGCCTATCAGGGTTGCTGGGTCTGGGGAAGGATGCCGAGAGCCAGGAGGTGGCTCTCCTGGTGCTGATGTTCTGCTCCTACGGGAGGGAGGCCCACAGGTCCTAGGCCAGCTGTGCAGGGTTCACTCCTGTGGTGGCCGGACCCCCTTCACATGCCCAGATGACACCTGCTGGTCCTGGGAGGTCCCTGCTTTCAACCAGGGCAGCCTTCCTGTTCTCCAGCCGCAGCTCCGCCTCCCGGAAACGGAGCTTCCACAAGGACCGTCTCTTTTCCTGTAACACAGGCAGCCCTCGGGTTCCACCGGGCACGATGTGCATCATTTCGTGGTTACATTGCCGTCTCCCACGTATTCATCAAGACAGTAGTTCTGTCATGTCCACGTATGTACATATGCATGTGCTTGATGTTTTCCATTATTTATTTACCACAAGTAAAGGTCAGGAACTGTTATCTTTCCTTTCATTTTTCTTTACTGTTTTACTTCATTACGCTGTGTCTGTGCTCCATGGGGATGACGTAGGTGCTTATGTAGGCGGCGAAAATCGCCTTACATTGCGCCGTAGGAATGGATCTCCGACGGAACCCGAGGACCTACTGTACCTGCAGCCAACAGCAGGACTGCTCACCTGGCCCGGCCAGTGGGGCTCAGTGGTTGAGCATCGACCTAGAAACCAGGAGGTCACGGTTCAATTCCCGGTCAGGGCACAGGCCCAGGTTATGGGCTCCATCCCCCAGTGTGGGGCGTGCAGGAGGCAGCCAATCAATGATTCTCTCTCATCACTGATGTTTCTATCTCTCTCTCCCTCTCTCTTCCTCTCTGAGATCCATAAAAACATTTTTTAAAAGGAAAAGAGATTGTGTCTGCGTTGAGCATAAGGCCTGCCACAGTGTGGGCACCCTGGTAGCGCAGACACAGCCAGCGTCTCTCCCTTTCCAATTTCCAGGTCCCACTGACGCCATTCATCTGTCTTGCCCTTCGTGTTAGGACACAGGCTCCTGAAGAGACAGGCTCCATGAGGACACGTGACTCCTAGTCAGTGGCCTCTTAGGGCTGAGGGGAGCTAAGCCTGGGAGGTACGAGGGAAAGGGGTTAGGCTAATTCAAGAACCCCAAGAAGTGGCAGATCCTCAAGGCGAGGCAGAGAAGGCATGTGATCAAACCAAACCCCAATCTGGCCTGACGTTGAGATTTTGCAGCTCGCAGCTCTTGCATTTGGAGATGAGGCATTTGGTTCATGTGGCATTCTTCTATTCTCACCCACATCCTATGTGTATAGCTACAAACATGTTCAATCCACATTCCCTTGTACTCTATCCCCATCCTCGTCCATCTCTATATCCATAGCATGTCTATATCCTCATCCTCCCTGGCATTCCCACCCCTTCTCATCCATATCCTCATCCACATCTCCATCTACATCCCTATCCCCATCTCCACCCACATCTATACCCACATCTCCACCCACATCTATACCCACATCTCCATCTCCATTCTTATCCCCATCCTTATCCCCATCTCCATCCACATCTCCATCTCCATCCATATCTATATCCATAGCCATGCCTATATCCTCATCCTCACTGGCATTCCTACCCCTTCTCATCCATATCCCCATCCCCAACTCCATCTCCATCCCCATCTCCACCCACAGCTATATCTACAACTCCATCTCAATCCCTGTCCTCATCAATATCCACATCTCCATCCACATCTCCATATACATCCCTATCCCCATCATTATCCACATCAGTATTCACATCTCCATCCACATCCCCATCTACATCTCCATCTATATCCCTATCCCCATCAATATCCCCATCCTCATCCATATCTATATCCATAGCCATGTCTATATCCTCATCCTCATTGCCATTCCTACCCCCTCTCATCCATATCCCCATCCCCAACTCCATCTACACTCCTATCCCCATCAATATCCACATCTATATCCCATCTCCACCCACATCTATAGCCACATCTCCATCCCCTTCTATATCCACATCTATATCCAATGCCATATCTATAGTATCGTCCTCACAGCCCTTTTTACCCCTTCCTTCCCACCCATCCATCAATTGGTTCTGTTCACTCCATCACCTCCATTATTCCTTGGTCCTTATCCAGATCCTTCGGTAGGTCTGTACCACGGTCCTTTTGAGGCGCATGTTGTCTTTCTTTTCCATCCAATAAAATATTAACTGCCACAAATCCCATTAATAATGGGCTGAACATGTTACCTACTTTGTCCCCAAAAGTTAATATTTTTCCTAAACGCTGTTTATTATTGGAACATTTGTGAACCTTTGAAATACCTGACCCGTTTATGTATTCCTGAATATATGTGAAATCTATTCAATTATCAAAATTCAGTGGCTTTATCATCAAATTAAAATGAATAAAGAGCTCAACATTTTCTTATTCCTGGTGATAGCTTTGATAGACTTTCTATGTGAGCAAAATTAATGATTACTCTCCGATTTAAGCCTGTTATAAGCGAGAAGCAATTATTACTTGTACGAGACCTTAGTTTCTGTCCTTCTAAGTCAGTAGATCTGTTGAACCAATCCATACGCGGTTTGCTGTTAATTGTAGTTTGTTCAAACTCATGCATCTCCATAGGCAACTCTCGCCCACCATTCATTCATTCTGAGAAAGTGTATTAGGAATCCACAGTGCAAAGCCCTCAGCCGCTTTGTGGGATCTGCAGATCTCTCTTGATAATCAATCAGAAGTGACTTATTCTCCAAACTACGGAGGGTACAGAATTGTCCATGGACGGAGATATAACAACCGGAACGCGTGTTTCTGTCAGAGGAATTACTCCGTGCACCCGAGGTTAGCATCTGTAGTGGGAAAAGGCTCGAATTCGTTCTGCCCCTGTGGCTGGCTGGTCCCTGTGGTCATTCCGCAGGTCCTGCTTCTGCGATTGGAGGTCACTGTAGGGTGTCTCCATGGCGCTGCCCCATTCCTGGAGCCATCTTCCTCTGCCCAGGCCCTGGGGGAGGCTGGTGGGATTGCTGTTGGCCTTGATGGTGGGACCTTGGCTGCCCCGTGAGGCCACGAGGGAACCAAAGAATTCGTCCCCTGCAGGGGACGAAGCTGGCTTGCTTGCCCGAGATAAATGTGTGCATTGAGGTGAACCTTAACCGAGGAATTTCTCTTCCTTTTATTTGTGGGCAGGGGAGGGAAGCGCCAGGAGGATTCTCCAAGTCCCAGGCCCTGCGATGCGGTGGCTCCCAGGAGTGGGCGTTAGGGGGAGGGAGTGTATGCCAGGAGGCATTGGTACCAGACCGTCAATTAGAAGGGTCCTCGCTCTGTGCGATTTTTCTTCTTCCCAAGATATAGTTTTCCCTGGACGTCTCCACAAATATGCCAAAAATGCTGCCCGAGAAAGGGAACTGCTCAAATATTTATCTTGTATTTAACAACATCAAGAGTCGCCGGAGTGTCTTTGTTAGTTTAATTTGCAGGCTGCGGTCTGTTGCTTCATGTGAATGAGAGAGAACAATCTTCCTGTGGTCGGCCTGATAGGATGTCTCAGCAATTACGGAGTTACAAGGAAAACAAATCATAACCTCCAGCATAAACAGTCCGTGCTCCCGAACCTCTCTGCTTCCTGGACTCCGGAGGCAGACGAGAGTTTCTGGGACTCGGGAATGCACGGGTACACGGGCCCCGGGAGCCCTGCCCGGGATGGGCAGCCAAGCGCCAGGTCCCGGCGGACGTGCCCGGATGTCCGTGTGCCCTGAGCATGTCGTTCCATGGTGACAGCACGCCGGCGTTTCACCTCGAGACCCCCCTCTGGCCACGAGGGGATCTTCGTTTCCCATGGCTCTGGGTTTGTCTCTGCAAGGCAGCTAGCCACCAGGGCGTCCTCCACGCGGGGTTCTCGGGCTCAGGGGTGTCGGGCGGGGACAGAGCTAGGGACAGGGTTTGTTTCCGAAGTCAGTGTAGTGTGGTGGTCGGCAAAGTGCGGCTCGCGAGCCACATGCGGGTCTTTGGCCCCTTGAGTTTTTAGCAAAGGTCAGCTTAGGAGGACCCTGATTAAGTTACTAACAATGTACCTACCTATATAGTTTAAGTTTAAAAAATGTGGCTCTCAAAAGAAATTTCAGTCCTTGTGCTGTTGGTATTTGCCTCTGTTGACTGATGAGTTTGCCGACCACACTGGTTTAGCACATCGGATGGGTGGGAGCTGAAATAATTGTAAAAAACCAGAGCCCACACTGAGCAGGGGCTGGTGGCCATGTGGAAACTTGAGCCCTTTGGGGTCGCCATGGAGGGTGAATGGGGAGGCCCTGAAGCCCGAGGCTGCACTGCTCCCAATCGAGGGCCTCAGATAAGGAGCAGGGTCCAGACGTGTGTGCTGGGGGACCCCATGGCAGAGAGGGCAAGCAGACCCCAGTCTCCTGCTTGCACTGCTGTCAGAAGTTGGGGTTACTGGAAGGATTGTGAGCAGCACTATCCTCTAGCGAGGCTTGGGTTTGGGTACTTTTCATTCAAACACAAGTGGAATTGACATCCATATCATCAGGAATGTCCTCCCCCCTCCCTCCCTCTCTCCTTCCTTCCCTCTTTTACTCCCTCCTCTCTCCTTCCTTCCCTCTTTTACTCCCTCCTCTCTCCTTCCTTCCCTCTTTCATTTCCTCCCTCTGTAAATCCCTCCCAACATTTGGCAAGCACTACACTAGCTTGGCACCTCAAAGAGCTCAGGTCTGGGGACCCCCACACATGACGATCCACAGTGGGAGGGAGACGGGTCCTGATGCCGGGGGGGACACGATGAGAACAGCCACAGGTCGCTGTGGAAACAGCAGGAAAAGAAAGTCCTTTGAGGAATGAACAGTTGAGTGGGCGGAATCAAGCCAACCTGAGAGGTGAGGGTCAGTGCGACCCATTCGGGGCCCGGCGGGGCTGGGAGTGCGGTCCGGGGGTGTCTCCCAGGGCGCTCCCAACACGCCCGGGGCCAGAGCCGGGTGGGAACAGTGGCCTCGGCTGCCTGTCTCTCGGATGGGCCTGCTTTCACCTTCTTTCGCCTCCTTTCACATAACCTGATGCTGTCCGCACACACCCGTGTTTGTAGGGAAGTCTGTCCCTCCTTGTTCATAAATTGACAAGGTAGGTCCCCTTCTAGGTCAAATGCCTTAAGACAGGGGCCCTTCAGTTCCTATTCCTGGTCCCTGAAGGACTTGCTCATCTTGTCCCATGAAGTCCCCTGTGGTGGGAAGGGAAGATGCATTTGAGGTTGTTCACCTACGTACCTGCACACATACCTAGACACACACGGACACATGCTTACCTATATACAATACAGGCGTATACAAACATGCACACGTAATAATGTGTGCACAGATATGCACACACATATACCCGTTTGTGCACAGAGCACATGCACACTTCCGAGGGGCAGGCTTTGGCTGAGTGCCCGACTGCTCCCCTGAAGTGGGTGAGGAGAGGGTCTGAGCACAGACCCTTCATGCTGGGCACCCCGCCAAGGCCGCCACAGACTGGCTGTCCCCCCAGTGGGTCAGCACATCCTGCCGGGCGGCCCTGGGGTGGTCCGGCGGCGTGGACGCGGGCTCCTGGGCGTGTCTGCAGATGGAGGTTTCACTGCGGACTTGCTCTACAGCTAAACAGAAAGGCAAAGTTGTCTGCTCTTCCCTTCCCCGTCCCCACAGGGGTGGGCTGGGGGAATGGCGTGCAGGGAGTGGGTCCTTCCCGGTACCGAGTGGCGCTAGATTAGGGCCTGCCATGCCCACAAGGCCATATGGTGCCATCAACACAAGCAGTCTGGGTGTGCCCGCCCTCAGCCGGGGCGGCTGTCAAAGCTCCCTTCGCATCCCAGGCCTCATCTTCAGGCCTGTTTAATGGGCACAGTTGCCAGGGGAGAGACTGGGGTCACCCTGGTCCACTGAGCGCCGGAAGCCAATCATTATTTTAATGGCAGAGAGCTGTGGACAGGGAGTCCGGAGGGCTGGTCAACCTTGATTGCTCTGAGGGGTCCGAGCTGGTTACTGGGATGTTGATTGTTGAAGCAGCCCCCTCTCCCCCCCCCCCCCCCCCCCCCGCCGTTAGTCCTAAGAAGATTCATTGATTGGCTTTTACTGGTGTTTCCGGCCTGGGGGATACAGCTGTATCATATGATTTTAATCTTAGCAAAAGGAGTGGTGAAGCCCGAGAGAGGGGAGTTCTGCCACCAGAGTTGAACTACCGCCTGGCCCCCATTTTCCAAATTAATATTTTTCTGAGTCTCTTTATTCATTTGAGTGTGGCCTCCTCCAGAAACCCAAACCCTGAACCGGGGACCCTGAATCGTGTGGGACATGAAAAGGGGTTCCCACCTTTTGGTGCCCACCCAGGGACGCCACAACTGAGCACCTGCCCTGAGCAGCAGGCAGCGGTCATGGCTGCTTCGTCCAACCCACTGCAAGGCTGAACTGGGGGCGGGTGAGAATTTGGGGTTCATAGGTACCCACGTTGGCTGTGGGCTGACGAGCTTTCGAACTCTGCACACAGCCAGCGAGGAAGTTGGCCTTCAGTGACAGGCAATGCAAGCTGTCCCGCGGAAGCAAAGCCAGGCGTGCTGTGGAGCTCGCTGGAGGCATGGGCTGTGCACCGCATGCACAGAGCATGACGGAAGCTCACGGCCCGGTGGCGATGCTTCCTCTGTCATTTGGAGCCAGACACGTGTCTGCTGGACCAGCCCCAACACACCAGAACTTGAACTTGAGCTGGCGCAGATACATGGTTAGAATTCCAACAGCGCCTGCAGCAGCCACGCACTTGTCTCCACCTCACACACTGAGCACTCACAAGTATTCAGAGCATCCTGTCTCCAGTACACACCCTAGGGGGATGGCACTATCTGGAATAGAGAACGTTCCAGAAAACCTTTGCCTGTTAAAGGAACGCCTGCAAACCGTAGAAAACCAACAGCTAGCTGAAGCCAGTTTGGCTCAGTGGATAGAGCGTCAGCCTGCAGACTGAAGGGTTCTGGGTTTGATTCCGGTCAAAGGTATGTACCTTGGTTGCGGGCACATCCCCAGTGGGAGGTGTGCAGAAGGCAGCTAATCAATGTTTCTCTCTCATCGATGTTTCTCTCTATCTCTCTCCTTTCCTCTGTGGAAAATCAATAAAATGTATTGAAAGAAAGAAAGAAAGGAAGGAAGGAAGGAAGGAAGGGAGAGAGAGAGAGAGAGAGAGAGAGAGAGAGAGAGAGAGAGAGAGAGGGAGAGAGAGGGAAAGAAGAAAGAAAGAAAGAAAGAAAGAAAGAAAGAAAGAAAGAAAGAAAGAAAGAAAGAAAGGAAGAAGAAAGAAAAACAATGACTAGAATGGAGAGCACCTGCGAGAGTATGGTGTCATCCGGAAAATGTGAACCCACAGAAGCTCCATGTCTCGGGGTGTCCTGTTTGCGGCTGCCCCTAATGGTGCCTTTCCCTTGGGAGCATCCGAGGGCCTTCGGCTCGCCTGTCCCATGAGCCCCTCAGTGCTTCTCTCTGGACCTCGAGCTTCGCCCACAGGGCGTGGCGGTAAGAGATGTCCTTGTCCCCCTGTGTTTGAATGGAGGCCAGGGCCCACATGCCCCAGGGAAGCTGATGTGAGGGGAGTGGGGCTCCCCAGCCTCTGCAGGACCTCTCGAACCCAGAGTGCCCTCGTCACCCCTGGCATGGGGCCATCCTGTCCTGTGAACCGGGAGCGGGCTGTGCAGGCTGTCTGCCCCGAAGCAAGAGCCTGCTTCCCTCCCCCCTCCCCACCTTGTTGCAGATACAAACGCCGTTTGAGAGAGCGCTGAATGGAGTCCTGTGTGCATGGCCTGGACAGTCAGACAGTCTGACTCAGCTCGGCGTTTTGTCCAAACTGAGGAGGAGGAGGCAGGCCCCTTGTTTGCCTTCCCGGCGAGCGGACCCACGTGGCGGTGGGCAGCCGGGAAGAGCAGGCGGACCCGGGCACAGGCCACAAGGCTTGGCTCCCGTTCTGTTGGTTTTGGCCAAAACGCCCCGTGAAAAATGATGGCTCCGATAAAAATAAATTATAACCCACAGGTACTTGAACGAGATGGCTTCCCTGCGAAGACTTAGTAAACGAGCGCTCGTCCCACGCCTCCTGCAGCCGCGGAGCCGGCCGCCACCCCGTTCTCGGCGGCTTGTTTCGGGAGCGACTGTGTAGGCCGCGAAGCCATTCCTCAGCAACTGCATAAAAGCGTCAGCTGATGTATAATTTACGCCGCGCCCGTTAGTTATGGTCTGTTTAATAGTATTTAAGGCTGTCGGATGACAGCGTTCTTTCATTTACCAATTGGAAAACAGAAAAAGACCAATCGGAAACGTTTTACCAGAGTGAGAAACACAGGCTCGCTGAGTCGGATCCAAAAGATGTTGGCGGAGAGTTATGGGGCTGGGGCGTGCTCGGCGCTGACGCCGAGTTCTTTTCATCGTAATTTACTTACTGCGCGTGTTATCTGCCTGCTGCTGCCGTGCCTCAGCCACTCCCGTGACTCCCCATGCCGCCCTGGCCTTGTTAGCCTCAACAATGAAATCCCATGTGCGTTGTTTGGCCCCTTATTTCCTCCACCACCTTCGGGCGATCCCTGTGGGTGGAGAAGGTTTCTGCTTCTGCCTTTATCTCTCCCTCTTCTCCCCCCCCACCCGCCGCAAAAGTCTGTCTGCATGTGTCCGGCAGGATCTGGCCATCTCGGTGCAAACAGTGTTCCTATCACACAGGATATGTTTGGTGCCGCGGGAGAAGGCAGGTCAAAAGGCTTGAAAATGGTTCTATTCAGAATCGTTGGACATTGAAATTGGGACTCAAACATTTTATTATTATTATTATTATTATTATTATTATTATTATATGTTTACTAGAGGCCCAGGGCATGAAATTCCTGCAGGGGGTCCCTCAGCCCAACCTGCACCTCCTACAATTCAGGACCTCTCAGGGGATGTCCGACTGATGGCTTAGGCCCATGGTTCTCTGTTCTCTGTGGAGTCTGGGGGTTTTGCTGCAGCCATGAAGATGAAGCCCCCATGCTCCACTGTCCACTCTCTACTTGCTGCTGCCATACACCATGCACCATGCGAAGGAAGCCTGAATACCCTGCAATATGCTCTGTCTGCCAGGCCTGAGGAGGGGGTGTTTTTGCCACCTCTGTGCTAAGGGAGCCCCCATGCCTGGCTGTCTGGGCTCTGTCTGCTGTGTCTGGGGGAGGATCCAGCCTCGCTGCTTGGTCCCTGTGAACCCTGGCGGGGCTGACAGGCACAGATACTGCAGCAGCGGGGCTGAGGGGCCTGGGTGCCACCAAACTGTGGCTATGGGGGTGACTGTTTTTGTCATGGAGTGATGGTTAATTTGCATATCACTCTTTTATCAGATAGGATTTCTAGTCTGCAGAGGCAAGATTTTTTTAAAGAAAAGAAATGGGAAAAAATAGGTACAGAGGCAAAGAAGCATTGAATACACTGTCAAACGACAGCGGGAAGGCAGAGGAAGTTGGGGGGGGGGTGTTGAAAGAGATCAGCTGAAGGAGTTGTGTGCATGCATGTAAGCATAACCAATGGATACAAGACACTGGGGGGCGGGGGCAGGTGAGGGCATGTCCTGGGGGGTACGAGAGGCCAGGGAGAGGTCCATGGGGGAAAAAAGGAGTCATATGTACTACTATTTGTAAGACTTTAAACAATAAAAAAATTTAAAAAGAAAAGAAAATGGTTCGATTCAGTGACATGTGGCCTTTGACCTGACCGGGTGCCGGGAAGCATCGGCTGTGGGAAAAGCCGCGTTCCCTGTATGTGGAATCCCATAGAAACCCAGAGGCATGACGCAGGCATGACGCCCAGAGGTTAAGTCTGTGAGTGAATCCTCACCCAGCGTGCAGCTGGATGGTTTAACTCGGCCCAGCAAGGCGGGGCGCGCTTCGTGTGACCCGCATTACAGAGAACAACGTTGCGGACGCTCTGTGTGTGTCCAAGGTCTACGTGGGGGGATCGGCACCCGCATCTGCTCGTGTCCACCTCTGCGTTCACACCCCAGACGTGCCCAGTATGTCTCAGAACCTCATTTTATTTGCAAATGGATTTCCTGGCCTGGGGGGGGGGACTCACCTCGTCTGCAGGGAGAGTTTGCCCTTTGACCTGGGAGCCTAGGATGGGTGCTGCAGAAAGCAGGGGGCTCGGGCCGAATCCAGTCCTGCTGCCCACTGGAAGGTACTAAATCCCTGCCTTTGGGGGGGGTCAGGTACCCCAAATTGCAGTGCTCTGTCCATGGGCGTGCAATGCTGCTCCCTGAAAGACCCTCAGCAAACAGCCCCAGGAACATCACGTGGGCACTCCTTGGGGGACTGGCACCTCAGGGCCCCAGACAGGGTTTGCCACGATCCCTCGTGGCCCAGTTGCGATGGTGCCCCCTGCACTAGGGAGGAGACACACCTAGCAGCAACCCTCCTGGCCCAGGTGACACCCAGGGCTGGTGAGCGATGGAGATGCCAGGTCTGCCCCCCCCACACCTGGCTTCTGGTCCCTGCCCTTTGCACCGGCGGCCCAGGGGCTCCTCCATCCTGGTGAGGGCCCCCTGCCCTACTTCTCCCCACGGCCGCTGCCCCTCCCTCCCCTCCGGTCCAGATGTTCCCTGCTAAATGGCATTCCTTTCGGGCCCCGCTGAGTGCGCGTTTGGAAATGTGGGCTAATGGGGATCCCACGCTAATGGCTTCCCTCCCCGGTGCCTCTGCTACAGCCGTCAGACCTGCTGCCTCAGCCCCACACGGGGGGCTGGGGAGGGAGCCCTTCTCAGTGCCAGGCCTGGAGTGAAAAGGAGGTTCTGACGAGGGGACCTTCCAGTGCCTGGAAGGCAAATGCTCCCTGTGGCTGCCCATGCCTGCCACCAGGGCAGGGAGAAGAGGGGACGCGTCCCCCACCCTCCAACACCCGCTTCCTCTCTGACGCCTGCTCCGGCCCGGGGAGCCTGGGCTGGGGAGAGAAGCTGGGAAGGCTTGGGCCATTTTCCAAGTCTGAGTTGGAGTCCTGCTCCTGGTCTGTGTGCTGTGTCCTTGCCTGTGAGCCAGGGATGGTTATACCAGCTTCTGGGGCGATGTACGCGGGAACCCAGGGTGGGTGTGCTCCCAGCCACAGACTGCCAGAGGCATGTGTCTGTCTCCAAGTGGCCTGGGTCCCTGGAGACTTGGGGTGCAGTCCTGGAAGGTGCCCTTTGCCGTGGCCTGGTGCATAGGCAGTGTGAGCTTGGCTTGTAATCAGTGGGAGCTGCTCTAAGCAGGAGAGCGTGACCAAGATGGGACTGAGAGCCAAGCCAGCTGGTGACAGGCCAGATGCCTAGAGAGGAAGGCCCCTCCGTGTGTGGGGGGTACAGGGGGTGCCGGAACCACCTCTGAATCTCCCACAAGGCCTCTGTGCCACGGTCTTTAAGTGCCAAGGACAGATCCTCTCTGGGGACCAGAAACTCAAGAGGCGATGGAATGCTTTGGGGGAGAGGACCCAGAGAATCACCAAACCCACCTGGTGATTTAGAGCCGTCAGCGGACCCCACCCCAGGCAGCGCTCATTGGGCATGGAGGCCTCTGTCCCCCAGGCCGCTGGCATCAGCTCAGCAACGGGAGGACCCAGCACCCGGAGGCACAGCCACGAGGGCTGTGGGGACATCCAAGGTGCACCCGGCTCCTTTGTCACCTCCCGCCTCCTCCGTCTGAGTGGCAGAGCCGCCGTCCTCCGAGCGATGAGTCACTAATTGTGTGGCGGGAGCTCAAACCCAGTGAATGGTTAAATGGCTTTTCCTGGGAAAACGAGACCTTCTCTGGCCGTGGGGAGGACTGGCTGGCCAGGTCTGGATGCTCTAATATTGATATCCTTCATGAATAGTAAAAAGATGGCTCCCCCCCCCCCCCCCCATCCTTCCCGGGCTAAATTGATCTCTTTTCTCCGGGGACTTAGAGAAACAGGCAGCTTGTCACGGTGTCTGTCGGGCATGCGCTGGAAGCGGAAAGGGGTAATTCCTCCTGGGCACCCAGGAAGCTCACGGTGTTGAACTCCTGCCCCCGACAAAGCACAAGGCGTCTTCAGCGGAGCCCTCCTGCCGTCCGACGTTTAAGTCCATGTGGCTCGCCCACAATTGTCCCTGTGGCCACATTCCCGGCATCACGGCGCATCTAAAAGGGGTCCGGGGTTCCGGCCGCCGCCCCAGCACCACCCCCTCCACCCCCCCCCCCCGGCCCTGGATCTGAGCGGAAAAAGGACACTGAGATCAGATGTGTGTCACCAGACGTCAGCATCACTTTGGAGAACAACCTGCAAAAAAAGGAGAGGGGGGAGAAAAAAGAAAGGCATCTCGTTCCCGAATGTTGAGAGGTAGACGAGTAACGGCGTATTTTTAATTACCTGAGTGCTCTGGCAGGGAAAGTAGTCGGTTCATAGTTACCTCGCGCACGTAGACTACAAATTATTAGTGCGTGAAAGCGGCATGGTGCTCTGGGGCTGGCTCCAGGAATGTTGGATATTTTCCATGCTATTACTGCCTGCTCCATATACCTTTACTGGTTCTTTTTGAAATTAACTTAATGGCACTCGGTAGAAATGGACTGCCTACTGCGCGGGAGCGCCTGCCTGCGAGGACGGGCCGCGTTCCCACTGAGAGGCACTGAGTTGGCACAAACGGAGCGGCGCTTTCGCATCCATCCGCTCCGAGGAGGCGCTTCTTCAAAACAAGCACTCGGGGGCTTTGTAGGAGTCGGCCTCGATGTTTGCTTTGTGTATTCCGGACCCACGAAGGCCTATCCTCCGGGGAAGGGCCGGGGCCCTGCCAGGGTCCTCCTCCAGGCCAACAGCGCCTTGAGCTGGCCACAGGGTTTTCCCCTGCAGGCACTCAAGGCCTTTCTGTCCCTGAATTTCTCAGCAGCATCCCTTGTTGCCGATCCCAGGCGCCCATCATCCCCGCGGGTGGCATCTGAGGTCCTTCCCTTGTTGTTAGCCTGGAGCACGAAGCCCTTCTCCCCTCAGGATGTCTCCTTGGGGACAGGGTCCGTGGGGAGACAGGGAGGCAGCAGCCAGAGGCCTGTGGGATCTCCAGGGAGGCTGGAACCAGGGCAAGGTCTTGCCTGGCACAGTGCCCCTAGAGGCCGGTGAGGGAACTGCAGGTTGACCTGGTTGCTGCTACAATCTCCAGGCATCCCCAGGAGGACTCCTGCCCTACCCTGTGTGGCAGCTCCTCTTCCTCAGCCTCCAGGGCACTTGGGGCTTGGATTTGCAACCATTGTGGCCAGCGGGGAGCATCAGTATCCCAAGTGACGGAATAAGAGGCCATCAGGGGTCCGGCCCCGGGCCCCTCAGTGGGTGCGTGCTCACGATCCTGTGTGTGTCCTTGCCCCAAATGGCCATGTGGGTGACAGGCAAGAGTGTCGTCTTCTCCCATCATTATTTGGGCGAAGCGATGGAGGAACTCAACCCTTGGAGGTGGAAGGCCTCTGAGTACCGTGGTTCACCCATGTGTACCCCCATGCGTACATTGCGCAAAGAAGAGACCTGCAAATACCCCTCCAGTTTCTCGCTCCAGAGCAAGCCATACCCAGGCAGCCACAGGGAGGAGAGAGAAAAGGCATTCATCCCACAAGGGCTCTCCAGCCCTCACAAAGCAGGGGATTTCCATTTGAAAGGGGCTCTGCTAATGAGCTCTGTTCTCCTTGCCCATTGCCCTACCAGCAAAGGGGCTGCTTTGAAGTCAACAGGTCTATTATGGGGGAAATAAACCCCAGAACAAAGGGCAGTTCAAGTACAGACTCCAGAAGCTAGTGGCTCAGCTCCACCCTTCAGCTCCTTCTGGTGAAGCAGGGAGTCTGGGAGTCTGGGCTTGGCTGCCCTGCTGCCCAGACTTCTCTTAGCTTCTGTGCCTGGGGAAGGGGGAGGTATCCCCACGTGGAGGCTTTTCATTGGTGAAGGAGTTCACCCTTCATTTCTTCAGGTTTCAGAGAGTCATGGCTGAGGACTCTTTAAGGTTTTGTCCCTTTTATTTCCTTTCTAAGGATATTTATGCACGGAGAAAGGAACACAGCGATGAATGGGGCAGGCCAGCCGTTGGGGCTGCGTCCTGAAATGACTATTTTCTGCCTCTAAGTTCAGCAAACAGCGCCGGGCAGCAGGAACTGGAGGACATGATCTCCCGTGCCCCCTCCTCTTCTCTGAGTAGGAGGAGCTTGGCTCCACGGAGTTCCTTTCTATTAGAAAAGTAACCCATAATGCCCCTCCCAGAGATAAAGACAGAAGGCGGGATGCCCTTTCCACAAACCTGGGCCACAGGGAAGGTTCCACCGGCTCCAGAGTGGCAGCCGGGTCCCTCCTTGGCGGCCGACAGTGCGTGCAGGCGCACACAGTGCGTGTGCAAACGCGTGTGAGCACAGCTTCTGACATGCCCTCCCCCGTACCCCGTATGCTCGCCTATTTCTAGAGCACTAAGACTGTCCCCAGGAAGATAGGCCAGTTTTTAGGAGGGATAATAACGTGTGTGACGTCTTGTAATTGCCAATAAGATATCTAACTCACATGATTGTCAGTTACACCCCTATAGTAACCGATGGAAGAGTTCCTTTCGTAGCCACACCCTCCTCCTCCCGCCCGATCCTAACCCTCGGTACCCAAATCTGTTTTCAACTTGTATAATTTTGCCGTTTCATAAATGTTATGTAAACGGAACTACACAGCATATAACCTTTTGGGACTGACCTTTTTCCACTCGGCATACTTCTTTCCAATTCACCCAAGGTGTTGTGTGCCTCCACATGTCCATGCTTTTTACTGTTGAGGAGTATTCCATGCTGTGCATGTACCACAGTGTGGTTAGCCATTCAGCCATTGACAGACATCATTGAGTGGTTTCACTTTTTGGCTACAAACGTTCACGTCCCTGGTTTTGTGCACTCATGTCTCCATTTGTCTGAGATAATACCCAAGAATTTCATTGCCAGGTCCTGTGGTAGCTACATGCTTATTTTAACAAAGAAACTGCTAATCAGTTAGTTTTTCAGAATGGCTGTGAGTGGTCAGTGTCTTTGCATTCCCATCACCATTTATGCTAATTTACTAGAGGCCCAGTGCACGAATTGGTGCATGGGTTGAGTCTGGCTGGTCAGCCCTGATTTGGGGGCCGATTGAGTGGGACTGGCCAGGAGGGAGGCTCCGTGGGCAGTTGGCTGGCCGGCCCCACCCCCTGGTCAAACTCCCGGTCAAATTTCCAGTCGAGGGGACAATTTGCATATCAACCTTTCATTATATAGGATTGTGCTTTCAATGTTCTGTACAGCACAGTGTGAGGTATGCATGAAACATTTCTGCTGAATATGGAAGTCCAATGAGTGATCACATGGAAGCACTTCTGTGATTGAGATGCAAAGGGAACTAGTCACTTTGTTTCATGGATTATGATTTTTACTTGAAAAAAAAAAATAACTGACAGATGAGTTATGATGATTTCAACTTGGGTAATTAGCAGACATTTTTCCAAAGAAGAATTAAATGAGCCTGTCATTTCAAAGACAATAACTGAGAGTATTTATTGCCAACGATAAAATTCAAGCTTTGAAGCAAAGTGGAAAATTTCACAAGACTTCATCCACCCACTACGGATCCCCCAGGCTGGCTTGCCTGGGACTAGGGGGATCCTGGCTGCAGGGACTTGGGTGCTGAAATTAGAACAGTCACAAGGAAACAGGAGGGGAGGTTAGTTCCACTCACTGTGAACTGATGGCTTTCCAACACTATAAGATTTTTATGAGTTACATAGAGATATGAAAAATATAATCTTAAATATTGCATAAAGACATGTGTCAGTATTTGGAAGATATTCATAACGCAGTAACCAGTGTGTTCCCAATGACTATTGTTTCATGTTATGAGATCGTGGATGAGTGAAGGATCCATTCAATGAATGAGGTAGACCAATGGGGTTTAATGCAACAAAGCATAGAAAATGGTTTCACATCGGTCCAGCTTTGACACTGCAATTAACCTTTAAGGAACGACACCTGCCGATTTTTGGTGTCATATCAAGGAAAACCATCCACAATCATGGAACAAGGCTATGAAAATACTTCTCTTCTAACAACATAGCTGTGTGAAGTGAAATGTTTTATAGACTCCAACCAAAACAAAATATTACAACAGATTGAATGCAGCTGCAGATATAAGAATCCAGCTGTCTTTCATTAAGCCAGACATTACAGAAATTTTCAAAAATGCAAACCAATGCCAACCCTTCACGAAATATTTTGCTCTAGAAAGTGCATCTTTTTAGAAAATAATGTTATCTATGCTAATATGTAATATATTTATGACTACATTAAAATAAGTTAATAAATATATATTTTTTAAAAATGGCTCAGTTTTCATTTAGATTATGGTAAATGACTATGAATCTGAACCGCATAAGCAAAAGTTCTTTGAGGTCTTTAATAATTTCTAAGACTAAAAGGGGTTCTGAGACTACAACGTTTAGGTGCCTTTGACTTAGAATATGATTTTTTTCAGACTTTTCATATTTATAATGTATGCGCCGAAGGCTACATGCATCTTCTTACTACTGCTTTCCTTGCAAATGTTAGCGTATCTTGTTTTCATTATTATTCACCCCAAAATATTTCCTAATTTTTATTAGAGATTATTTAGAGCTCTCCTGATGAATTTCCAAACTATTAGGAAGACGTTTCTGGTCATCTTTTTGTTATCGATTTCTATCTTAATTCTATTCTGATCATGGGACATAGTTTGTATAATTTTATTCCTCCGAAATTTGTGGGGACTTGCTTTCTGATCCAACGTACATCCTGTTTTCAAAAGTGTTTTCTGTGCACATGCAAAGAATTCGGAGCCTCCAGTTTTGGGCGTAGTGTTCTGTATTTGTCAAACAGGTCAAGTTTGATAATTGTGGTTTTTAAATTCTATGTAAACTGCTAGTAAATGATTTATTTTGTCTGCTGTTCAATCTCCCCCCGAAGGATCCGTGTTAAAATCCCTAACTCAATGTGGAGATTTCCATGATTCTGCCTTTACCTCTGTCCTTTCTTCTTGCCGCTGGTCCTTTGAATCACCACGCACAGCTCTCTTTGGGCCTACTGCTGCATCTTGCCTTAAAAGTCTGCTCTGTCTGATACGAAAACAGGTGAATGAGTTTTGGGGCGGCTGGTGTGTGAATGGACTCTCTTGTCACTCTTTTGCTCCCAACAGAATGTTGTGATAAAATCAGCATCATCTACATATATGCATCAGCATGTAGTTAGGCTTCAAAAATTCATTAAAAGGTAATATTAGTCTTGTATTGGTATGTTTCCTCTGTTAACATTGAGTATCAACCTTGATGTGTAGGGATTACAGCGAACCTCTTACTCTTTGGTTTTTATTCGTTTCCTCTATGTTTCCCCTCTCAGGGTGTCAATGAATTTAATGACATGATCTTTATGTTTGAGTGTTTACCCTCTATTAGCTTGTTCATTATATTTTTCTTTTCCCAGTTACTCCAGCAATTATTGGTGGGCCTGGGTGACAGGCACATGCTTCACGTAGTAGAGTCAACTTCAAACGAGTTCTTTCCCCACCTCTCTCACAACGCAAGGGCCTCATCATATTGTCACTGCATATATACTATCCCCTGCCTTCATGCTATTGCTGCTTTGCATTTTAACTCTGTGTATACTTCGAATGATGGAGAACATCGTTCTTTCAAACAGCCACAGTTTCTTCAGATGCCTCCTATTTCTGTTGCCTGGTGCTTGTTTTCTTCCTGGGCTGTTATCAATCAACGTGGAACCCTTTTTTGCTTTTGCCTGAACAGCGTGCTTTAACAGTTCTTTAAGGTTGGGTCCTCGTGGAAATAAACGCTCTCATTTTTTCAACCTTCCTGTCGTCTTCATTTTCAAGGGATACTTCAAGGAGCACACGTTTCTGAATGAGCTTATTTTCTTCCAGCGTTTTAAAGATTTCTTTCCCATTGCCCTGTGGTTCCCTTCATTTCTTTCGGGAAGATAGCTGTCTACTGGTCTCCTATTGTTTTTCCTTTGGCCGTGTCTGCTCTAAATGTTTATTCTGTCTTAATTTTCAGCTTCAGTGTGAAGCGGCTGTGGAACCCTTTGGGCGGGTTGGTAGAACATTTCAAATTACCTAATCTGGGTTGGAAAATCCTCACCCCAAATCTCTTCAAGCGATGCTTTATCCTTACCTTCCTGTTACCAGGCATGCGATTCCTTCTCCTCGTTCCATATGTCTCTCTGCTGCCGACTGTTTCCCTTTTTCCCCTCTCTGTGCCCATTTTGGACAACTCATATCGACCTGTCTACCTGTTCACTCCCCCTCCTCGCTGCTGTGGCTAATCTCCAGTTAATTCAGTTGACTTAGTTCTTGATCTTAAGTATTGTATTCTTCACGGATTCTTTTCTTATAGATTCCAGTTCTTTGATGCAATCCTCTATTTTTCATTACTTTTCTTATCGATGCCCATCATAATTCCAGTTCATGCCTGATTCCCCAATACCTACATAATTTTTTTACTTGATTTTTGACGATTTATCCCGATTGTACATTTGCCTGATCATTGTTTAACTGAATGCCAACACTTTATATAAAACTGGTGAAGACATCATTTTCTTCTGGAGGCGTGTGGAGGATGGGAAGGTGACCTTGACCCTGCTGGGCCGGGTTTCCAGGTTTGGGAGGGGTGTCGTCTCTGTGGTTTGCCCTTCCTCCCCAGGCT
Organism: Antrozous pallidus; assembly: GCA_027563665.1. NCBI lineage: Eukaryota > Metazoa > Chordata > Mammalia > Chiroptera > Vespertilionidae > Antrozous > Antrozous pallidus. The sequence continues at coordinate 123,530,319 of CM050510.1, forward strand.
GTCGTCCTTCAGGAACCCCGGCTGCCCCCCCCAGGGCCTCCCCCTCAGCAGGCCCTGGACTCGGGCTTTGTCTCTCCAGCCCGAGGATCCTGCCAAAATCCCCGATTAGCGCTTAAGCCTCTTAACAGCCACTTGCCTCTGACTTCCTCCTCCTCAGCTGTCTGCTTCATCGCTCGGCACTGACAGCTTCCCTGGGGCGGGGGGGGGGGGGGGGGGGTGGAATTGGGTGCAGAATCCCAGGCCTCCTTTCCTGGGGTCCCCTTCACACCAGAATATGGGCCCCTCACTTTCCGACTGTGCTGAATGGGGGATTGTCCTCGCAGCCTGTCCGACGTTCCTCGGTCCCACTCCCCTCCATCTCCATCTCCGAGGCTGTAAATGGCTAATTCCCAGCCGTGACAGCGTCAGCCGGGGGGCTCACCCAGGGCCTCCGCCTTCCCCCTGAGATCTCACAGCCTGAGGTCCTTGCTGCCTTCATTGGGTTCCTATGTCTTTAAACACATTTTTTTTTTCTGTGCCGCGTTTGTCCAACCTCAATGTCAAGTTCACATAAGTCTGCTCCTGGCTGGCAACCCTGTTATAGCCAGAGATGTTTACTCCTTCATGAGAGCTTCCCTAAAATTCTTTCAAAGTTTGCTTTGGACCCGGTCCCAGGGCTACAGCTGGGCCTGCCTAGTCCCGGTGGAGGGAGAGCTACGCTTGACCTGGGGCCAGGGGGCCGGAAAGGGTCCCCCTGTTTGTTGTGCAGATTCTGTGTCGCTGGTTGAGCTATCTCCTGCTACCCTCCACGTGCCAAGCTGGGGGTTATGTCCGTTCCTTAAACAGAGCTGGGGTGGGGCGTGGCGGGCCTCATGTCAGATGGAGAAGGGCACGTTGGGACATTTCCTTGGGAAGAGTTGGTTTCAGGAAGCCTAGGACCTCTGTGGAGATTTGGGCTTAGGGAGCATCTGGCAGGTTTGCCAACCAAATGCATGCTGGCCTTAGCAACCGCCCAGCACTCCCGTCTTTCCCTCCCTTGCCAACCCCTCCTTTGCCAACTCCTCCCAGGCTCTTTCTGGGGAAGCCCTGTGCTCAGGGGGGCCGGTGCTGGAGGGAGAGCCGCACCTCAGGCCTCTGGTGCTGCTGGCTCGGGCCTGGCTGGACCTGGGCAGCCTCTCAGCGATCGGCCTGGCTTTTCACTGTCCAAGCAACTTGGTTCTGGTCCCTACCCCGCGCTGCCAGCGGGCTGATGAGCCTGGCGGTTCCCCACCTTCTCTGGCTCCCAAACAGACCGGCCCCAGCTCTTTCTGACCCCGCGCAGCCTGGAGCCCGCATTGACCCACAGCAGCCCAAGTCACCACCGTGCCAAGCTGTGGCTCCTCCTCACGCTGCCAGCTGCCTCCTACTCCCCGCCTGCGGCTGCCTCGCTCCCGCTGGCATTCCCCGTGCGCTCCTGGCACCGGCGCTGGAACCGAGTTGAAGTTGCCACTTAACTGCAGACGCTGGGAGCTGTGAACGGAAGATGATTTCCTGGGAAAGGCCTCTTCTGCCTGGTTTACAGGCTGAGCCCCGACTGATGGGCCTGAGCTCAGGCACCTCCTCCCTCTGCTCACCTTTGACCCTCGTGTGGCCCTCAGGCCCTGAGACCCCGAAGCAGCTAAAACCTTTGAGGAGCTTCGGGCCTCTGGGTGCGGGCTGGGGTGACACACATGGAATCAGAGAGGCCCCCCGATCCAGAGGCGTCCATGCAGGCAGGTCGGGGGCAGGGCTTCATGCCTGGCCAGGAGGGGGTGGAGACGGCTCACGGCTCAGAGGCATGAGTGCCCTGCAGGGGTCTACTGGGCAACTGGATGGGGAAAGGGCCATAGACAAGCCACCGCAATTCCCATTTTCAGGGAAATGCGTCCTTTTAGCCCTTATCTCCTTATTTCTGGTTTTTATGTCGTAAAAGGCTGTTTGCAGGAATAATGAAAAATTAAGAAACATCAACAGCAAGAGGAACAGACTGATGTCCTCCTCACCCAAGCCGCCCCTGACTTCGGGGGGAGCAAGTCAAGAGCCGAGGGACACCACAGGTCATGTGACCTAACATCGAAGAGTTGTCTGTCAATCAAACGAGCCAACTATTGGATGCTCCCCTCGGCCCTCCTCCGCTGACAGGTGCATGTCCCTCGCTCCTGTGAAGGCCGGGCTCGATAGGAGTTAGGTGCTGGGCCCTGGCCCCATGGACCAGGCTTCTGTCTTTCCTTCTCACACCCCAACCTGCACTGGGAGGGCCGCACACAGGCTTGAACCTCACACATCATCAAGTGACCCCTGGGCCACCACGGGCCTCTGAGTGGACATGCCTTTCGTGTGGCCTGTCCTCCACAGAGAGCCACCGAGGCAGTGGGTGTGGCAGAGCCCAGGGTCAGGCAAGGGCCGTGAACTCTGGGTGGGGTCACACCTGGGAGTCCTCGTGCGCATCGGCCGGCGGGGGACTGGAGCAGGACCTGGCCAAGCTCAGGATGCAGGAAAGGCGCCCGCCTGTCCCTATTTAGGAGACACTGGCACCAAAGCCCGATTCTCATTTTGCGGCACCGGCTGACCCTTCGGGCCCGCGCCCCCCCGCACACGGGAACGGACAAGGTGGAAACTGGCGCACGTGCCAGGCTATCCTTTCTCACGTTGTTGTAACACAGATATTTTCCTTGGCAGCTACCCAGTCTTCATTGTTAAAGTATTTTGTTTTATTATCCCAGAAATTTATAATCATCGTAGACAAGTAAGAAAATGTAGAAAATGGTGAATAAGGATTACTGTATATTCCCAGAAACCATAGATAGAGGCTATTAACATTTTGTATATTTCTTTTCAGAATGTTTATGATACATATTTATGTGTATTTTTCTTTTCAAAAATAGGATTTCCCGGTAATTGTGGTTATGCAGCTTGCTTTTTCCGCATTGACTGTATCTCGGATTTCCCCAGGTGAATACATGCATCTCTCCAGCGTTTCTCTCAAAGCTCCCAGTGTTTCATGGTCTGACCAAGCTCGATGACAGCGATGATGATGATAAGGATGATGAGGATGGGGATGATGATGATGATGGGGATGATGATGATGATGGGGATAAGGATGGGGATGATGATGATGATGATGATGGTGGGGATGATGCTGGGGATGGGGATGGGGATGATGATTATGGGGATGATGATGATGATGATGATGATGGGGATGATGATGGTGATGATGATGGGGATGGGGATGATGATGGGGATGGGGATGATGATGATGATGATAATGGGGATGATGTTGATGATGATGGGGATGAGGATGATGGGGATGGGGATGGGGATGGGGATGAGGATGATGATGATGATGATAATGGGGATGATGATGATGATGATGATGGGGATGAGGATGATGGGAATGGGAATGGGGATGGGGATGGGGATGATGATGATGATGATGGGGATGATGATGATAATGGGGATGATGATGATGATGATGATGGGGATGAGGATGATGGGGATGGGGATGGGGATGGGGATGATGATGATGATGATGATGGGAATGGGGATGGGGATGGGAATGGGGATGGGGATGGGGATGGGGATGATGAGGATGGGGATGATGATGATGGGGATTATGATGATGATGGGGATGATGATGGGGATGATGATTATGGGGATGAGGATGATGATGATGATGATGATGGGGATGAGGATGATGGGAATGGGGATGAGGATGGGAATGGGGATGGGGATGATGAGGATGATGGGGATGATGATGGGGATGGGGATGGGGATGATGAGGATGGGGATGATGATGGGGATGAGGATGATGGGGATGATGGGGATGATGTCATGCGGGCTACTCTGGGCCAGGCTGCGTGGAAAGGCTGTGTGGAACTGAGTCTTCACAGGGTTTCTGAGCTGTAGCTCTTACTGCTCTCACTCCCCTCAGGGACCTGTGGCCCCATGTTTAGATCATGCCTGCATTTCTGATTTTATAAACAATCCTGTGTTGGGCTGGCTTCATACATAGTTGTTTGTTTTTTTTAACTTGTCAGAGCTTTCCCTCAGAAAAAGTCCTAGAAATGGAATCACGGGGTTAAAGACTACGAATGTTTTCATTTTTAGCATATTTTAATATGTTTTTATTGATTTCAGAGAGGAAGGGAGAGGGGAAAAGAGAGATAGAAACATCAGTGAGGAGAGAGGATCATGGATCGGCTGCCTGCTGCACGCCCTCCGCTGGGGATCGAGCCCGCACCCCGGGCCTGTGCCCCGACCAGGCCTTGAACGGTGACCTCCTGGCTCAGGGTTCTATGCTCAACCACTGAGCCACACCGGCTGGGCAGTGGCTATGTTTTGCTTTTTTGCTTTTTGTTCTGTCAAATCTCTAGTAATTTATTTTGTGTTAAGGTTTTCTTTCCCATACTAACTGTACATATACATACATATATAGACATTAAATCATGTGTATGTATGACTTGTACTTATATATTAATTTTCATTCGTTTGCATTTCCAATTTCTTTGTTGCAGGCAATGAGAGGAGGCTCCAGCTTTATTTCTGTCAACATAGTGCACCAGTGATTAATATCAGATATCGGTGGGATCCACACCACTGTTTTACTAATTGTGCTGGGGTGGCCACTGTAGTCTCTCTCTGTCACCTGGGTTTTCTGGAGCTGAGCTCTGCTGCTCGTCCCAGCCTGGCAGCTCATGTGGAAGTGCGAGTGCTTCCCCATCAGTCCTGTTTCTGCCTTATTGTTGGCCCCTCAAGATGAAAGACAGCATTCGCTTTTATCAACTGCGTGATTCCTGTTCATTAGCTCGTCTGCTTTTGAACCGCCGTATCTGCTACGAGCTTGAGTGTCTCTAGATTTTTCCGGAAGGAAGAGGATTAAGTGCTGAGGGTTCGCTCTTGTTGACTTGCCTCTGGACTGAGCTTCCTGGGATTTGTGTTCTGGGAAAGATGGCCCCGCGTTTCTTCGTATTGAGAGCTCTGAGGCTAAAACCTTCTCCTTGGGCCCCGACCCGTTTGGTTCCGTGGAGAGAGCATCGGCCTGCAGACTGAAGGGTCCCGGGTTCGATTCCGGTCAAGGGCATGTACCTTGGCTGCGGGCACATCTCCAGTCGGGGGTGTGCAGGAGTCAGCTGATCAATGTTTCTCTCTCATTGATGTTTCTCTCTCATCAATGTTTCTAACTCCCTATCCCTCTCTCTTCCTCTCTGTAAAACACACACACACACACACACAGGTATATATATATATATATATATATATATATATATATATATATATATAGGTGTGTGTGTGTGTGTATATATATATATATATATATTTTTTTTTTTTTAATCGTTCTCCTTCGGACCATCCCTGAAAACACCTCTGCCTTCCTCGCTGTCATCACCACCCTTGCTGTCTGAGGCTTTGACTTCCTGTGGCCGTCACAGCTTTGAGTCCAAAGGGAGCCGGTAGAGGGCCGGGCCCTGAGGACGCCTCAGTGACCAGGAGCCTGCTGGTGTGGCCTGTTCACATCTCCATCTTGACCGCACACGGGACTCTAGGATGGGCTTCTGGTAGGCCACATTCTGCTGGACCACACCGCCTGCAGCGTCCTCACATCTGCTGCGTTTGCTCAATGTACGCGTGTGGAGATCAGCTGACAGCAAGAGGCAGAGAAAGACAAAGCACCCAGGAAGTGGGCGTTCCGTCTACCTTTCACGCCGACCTCAGGTCTGCTGCACCCTAACTTCCATCAGCTGAAAAACAAGCAGGAAGCAAGCATTATAGGGGAACTTGGAGTTACTGGGGGCAGCAAGGGGCGATGGAAAAGCCTGGGATCAGAGTGGGTCACAGTCCAGCAGTGTGCTCACTGGGTGCCCTGTGCTCTCACTCTCTTGGGCCTCCCCACTGTCCCTTTTAACAGTCACTGCCTCAGCCTGCCTGGCTGCCAGTGTCCATGCAGCCCGAGGCCTCCCCCTAAAGTCGGGTCCCCCACTTGGCCCCTGAGCCTGGAGTGCAGGAGGTGTGGCCGGCTGCTGGCTTCATCAGCAGACTCAGGGGAAGACAGGACCCCCCCTGCCCCCCCTGCCCAGTGGTCTGGGTCCCCCAGCGAGGAAATGCTGAGCCTCCCGATCCCAGATGCTCAGAATAATCATCGCTGTGCCCCAGGTGACGGCGCCTGTGGCGGGATGCCCCGCGCTGGCTGGCTTCAGAGAAGCATCGCTCTGTTTTCCTACTGTTTTTGCAAATGCGAGAAAATGGCTGGAAATTTTGGTCACCACGTGAGTCCTTTTATGACAACTGAAAACTAGGAAGGGGTCCTTTAGTTCAGACAAATAGTGTTGCAGGCAGCGTGTTGCGCCCGGGAAGGGCTGATTTCTTGTTATTAAATATAATCAGAAACACGGTGTGAGGCCTGTCATGTTGACACGGCGGGCTGGGGGCCGCCCGCGCGCAGCGGGCCGCCTTGTTTGCACACTGCTCACCCTTTCTCGTCAATGGGGTTTTGCATGATAACCAGGATATTAAAAATAGATGAAGAGGGGCCTCAGATGCTTCTCAGCACGGGCACGCCCGCGGGTGGGGAGGGAGCTCCCCTTCCTACCCCCGCCCCGGGGCAGAGCCTCCGTGGCCGGCCAGGTCCCCATGGCCAGAACTGAGGGGTGGCTCGCTCTGCCCTCTGCCCGGCCTCCCGCTGTGCCCCGGGGGGCATCGGCATCCCTCCCCATGTCCTGCAGGGTGCAGGGGACACCGCCTTTGATCCTAATGGCTCTTCCTCGGCTGGCAAAGTGGTAGCTGCCTTTTCCCAACTCCCTGCCGCACCCCAGGCCCAGCCTGGCTCTGGGCGTTAGGGGATACAAGCTGAGGAGGGAGCATTCCTAGACGCTCCCGGGGCTGAGCTGGTGGGATGTGCAAGGGGACAGGTGCAGGGTGAGGCCAGCCAGGCCAGCCAGCCCCGTCCAGGCACCGCGGAGCCAGCCCCATGCCGGCGTCCATCTGTCTCAGAGCTCAGCCTGGGTCCCGAGCTGACACGGCATTCCGGCTTCGGGAGCAGACTTCCTGGAGTTTCTCTCTCTGAAGTGCCGTCTGCCAGCGCTTTTCATAATTATCTGAGCAGAGACTTGTTTTGAGGGGAGCTGGAGTAGGAGTGGTGAAGTCACGTGAGCCTCGTCCCCGAGGTGGGGTTAGAAACAATGGGTACCAGCATTCATTGCTTTTGGTTTTATTCATCTCTGAGAATTCCAGGCATTGGAGGCAAATTATAGATAAGTTCCCCGGTAATAATTCTGCACTAATGAAGTGCTAAAATTCTGCATTCTTACACTATGGCAGGCATAATTCTAAGATGGCCCCCCAAAATCCCCCCAGCCTAATCCCCTCCCTGAATGTGGGCAGGACCCATCACGTGATGGGCTGTCACTCCCATGATGGGTGATGAGGTGAAGGTGAAGGGTCCTTGCGATGTAACAAGACCCAAATCAGCTTGCCAGTGAGTTGGTTGAAGGGAGACATTTCCTGAGCGAGGAATCAAATGAAATTCCTCAGAAGAGGGACTGGGACCTTCTGCTGGCTTCCAGGAAGAGCTGCCATGAGGTTAGCGGGTCCCAGAAAAGGTCACTGTCAGGGTGGGGGTGGGAGTGGGGGAAGCTCTATGGCCTGAGAACAGCTCACGGTGCCAGCATGCAGGACAGGGGCACCTCAGTCCTGCAACCGCGAGGAACTGAATTTTGCGAACATCCACACAAGTTTTGAAGAGGAAGTAGCCTCTAGACCCGTGGCTGGCAAAACTGCGGCTCACGAGCCACACGCAGCACTTTGGCCCTTGAGGGTGGCTCTTCCACAAAATACCACGGCCTGGGTGAGTCTGTGTTGAAGAAGTGACCTTAGAAGACGTTTAAGTTTAAAAAATTGGCTCTCAAAAGGAATTGCAATCGTTGGACTGTTGGTATTTGGCTCTGTTGACTGATGAGTTTGCCGACCACTGCCCCAGATACAGGCAGTCCCACTGACCCCTGGATTTCAGCCTGAGACCCCGAGGAGGAGACCTGGCTCAGCCATGGCTGGACGTCCAACTCATGGGACCCATGAGACCATGAATGAGTGTTGTTTAAGTGGCTAAATCTGTGGCGACTTGCTGTGCAGCCATAGAATACAGCACTCCAAAAAACAGGAGATATGTGGGAGTTGACGTGTGTCTTTATAGGATGGTGGGGTTTTGCTGGATGGGAGGGACCTGAGGCTCTGTGGGTTTAATCACTGAGAAGGGCCAGGGAGGGTCACGTGGTACTGGATTTCACCTCCCAGGGCCAGGGAAGGGACGGGTCTCCATGGAGAGCATGAGAGAGACGCTGGAAAACCAACGGGGACAGGAACTCAAACATCCCAGCGATTCCAGACGGCTAGGATGCGCTGACACCAGGAAGAACTCCCCATTATTTAAAAAATATACTTTATTGATTTTTACAGAGAGGAAGGGAAAAGGATAGAGAGTCAGAAACATCAATGAGGGAGAAACATCACTCAGCTGCCTCCTGCACACCTCCTACTGGGGATGTGCCTGAAACCAAGGTCCATGCCCCTGACCAGAATCGAACCTGGGACCTTTCAGTCTGCAGGCCAACGCTCTATCCACTGAGCCATACCGGTTAGGGCGGAACTCCCCATTTTTACATCAGATCGCCTGGACTGCACCTTTGCACGCATCCGGACACGGTGGCCTGCCAACACAAAGAACCCATGCGCCCCTCACGGGATAAGATCGGGCCTTTCTACTTGAGCCACCCCAGGCCCCCACGGTCCCCCCACTTACAATAACACCCCAGAGTCCACATGAAAGTGGCTTCTCCATGGCCTACTTTTTCCAACAGAGTAGCGTGTCGGTAAACTGGGGAATGTTTGAGTTGGGGAGATTTCCCCAAGCATTCCGGAGAAGTCCTCAGACAATTTGCCACATCCACCGAGTTAATTGCTTTACGGAGCGGAGCTGCATCAGCTCTTTGGACGCAGCCGGTGACAGGCTTTCATAAACACCAG
>CM050510.1:123549330-123551830 GCA_027563665.1 Antrozous pallidus
TTTTCTTTCTTTCTTAAATATATTTTATTGGTTTTTTACAGAGAGGAAGGGAGAGGGATAGAGTTAGAAACATCAATGAGAGAGAAATATCCATCAGCCGCCTCCTGCACACCCCCTACTGGAGATGTGCCCGCAACCAAGGTCCGTGCCCTTGACCGGAATCGAATCCGGGACCTTTCGGTCCGCAGGCCGACGCTCTATCCACTGAGCCAAACCGGTTTCGGCCATGGCTTCGTTGTACATTGAGTTCAGGCTGCAAGAAGAGGGGTGATATTTGAGGAGTGCAAAGCATGGTGGGAAACTACCTCTACTCGGCTGGACAGAAAACCTCTCTCCATTTTCCCTGCAATCCGAGACGGAACTCCCCCTCAATGAGTCCCATTCACCCGTTTTCTGGATGGAAAGCTCGGGGAAATCCCCCGAGGCCACCGTGGTCCCTGGAACATCCTTTCAGATTGGGGGGCGATCGCCCTGCTTCCCCAGGGCTGTGGCCTGCTCCGGGGTGAACGCTGCTCAGGGTTTGGGTGGCGTTGCTCAGCGATCTCCCTTGTGGTAGTTTGTCTCAGTCGGATTCCATGCAGCCGGCAGTTCCCTTGTTGGTGATTTTCCCTTAAAACGTGAAACCCCATCAAGTGCCAGCCTTCACAGGGAGGGATTGTGGCTTTTATTTTTTTTTAAAGGAAAAGGAAAGGAAAACAGCTATTTGGTTGCATAGACATGATTGCCAAAGGTAGCGAAGGTAGCAGGTGGGACAGTCCACAGGTCCAGGGTGTGCAAGTGTCCAGATAACTTGCGGCCGTTTCCAGATAGCTGTGTCCCCGGGGGGGCTGTGGCGTGGGCACCCTGTCGCCCCGGCAGGCTCTGAGGATCTTTTTAGAACTTCGTTGTGGTCGGTGTCACAGGCTCCGGACTCGCCCATTGTCCTGACACCCATCAGGCACCAGCTCCAGGGCAGGGTCCCTTCGGGACAAAATATTCCTGTAGAGGCCCGGCCCCCAGGGAGGGCACTGGAGCATTCTTTTAATCAGTGTCAGCTGAATCTGAGGCACTAGGCAGAGCCACGTCTTGGAAACGCATCCACCAAAAGGGCTGGATGAGTGATCAGTACTGATTCTTAACTTGCTTCAGGTGTCGGGGAGAGGGCCCTGGAAGTGTAGAGTCAGGGGAGCCCCCGGATCGAGAGAATGAGTGGGGCCTGGGCCCACTAAAGCTCTTTTGACTTTAAGTCTCTTCCTATGAAACCCCTTTCTGTTGCATTATAAATAAACACGCTGCGTTTGGGTTGAAATTCCCTGTCTCTCCATCAGAGAGCAGACATTCCATCCGGCCCCAGCTTTATTTCTACTTCTGTGTCGTCTATTCTTTCCAATCATTTTCCAGTCCCCAGCCCCTCTACTCAGTCACTGGACCCTACTTCTCTCTCCACGCTGTTCATGGGATGGAGAGAACCTCCCCTCCCCCAACGACTCCTCCTGGGCGAGGTGTCTGGGGTGCACCCCAGAGGTCCGCAGGATGTGAGGAGCCCCGCTTTCTGCTTCTGTTCGGTGTCCGTTCTGTACTGACAACCGTGCGGCCGAACATCACCCCGCACCGCGGGGGAGGTGCCGCAGAGCCACCGTCATCTCCCCGGCTCTCCTCTCCGCCTGCCTTGGCCAGAAGGGCGAGTTCTGTGTGAACCATCACGCTCCGGGGGGGTAAGAGGGGGGGGTGGCGGGAAGCCTTGTTATATTTTTTATATGTTGGTCGCCGCCGTCTGCTTAGAATTGATCAAACCTTTGCTTCCGTAACATATGTGCCAAGCCCTCCGCAACACGCCATAAACCAGACTCTCAGAAAATAATAATGATGCTTATCAGTCACCCGCCCGCAGCCGGCCGCCGCAGACCCCGCGCCCGCGCGCCGCCGCAGCCGGGAGAGCATAGATCTTGGTGCTGCGCTGATAATTCACTCTCAGCCGGAGATTGATGGCTTCGGGAAGTCCATAAAAGATGTTACCACTATATTTTGTTCTTATGATTTATTTTATCATGTTGTCAAGGTTTGCAGAAAACAAGAAACAAATCAATGAATGTCATGCTTAAATATTAAAGAAGGCTGTAATACACATTTTTATTCAGATGCCTTATTCAATCTTGTGCCGCAGAAAGGAGCGGTGGCGACCCAGCTTTTATGTGAATTACTTTTGGGGAAATTAATTTAGGGGGACCGTTGAGTGGCGAATGGCAAAAGGCAGCTAACCTCATTTGCTTCAATAAGAATCGATGGGCGCGGGACTCCTCGGAGAAGCCACGCTAACAAACCACGGGGCGCTGGGGTGGGTTTGAACGCATCAAGAACGTGGGCCGGAGCGTGTGCTTGCCGTGGGCCGGCCGGCTGCGTGGGGGAAGGGAGCTGGGGAAGAGGCGAAGGGAGAGATGGCTGCTGCGGGGATGGGGAAGGACGGAGGCTGTGCACTTGGCTTTGGAAACGGATCATTTCCTTCCCGGTGATGTGAAATGGA
>CM050510.1:123556830-123561830 GCA_027563665.1 Antrozous pallidus
CCTGCGCGGGAGGAGGGTCTGTGTTCTCAGGGGCCTGACCGCTTACCCAGCAGCTGACAGTGGCCTTCACCCCACAAGAGCAGAAGCCGCTGGGAGAGCGGCCGGCACCTCCTCATCGTCATTAGACCAGCCCACGCCCCCTTGGTTACCGCAAGAGCAGGTGGCTTGTCCTTCCTTTCCTCCAGCAGCACCTGGCCAGACCCGGCTTCCCCCCAGCCATCAGCCACCGAGCACTGGTCACACCACCCCTGCTTGCTGGTCACTTCTGGTGGCACCTGTCTGTCGTCACCTCTGTCCCAAGCAGGCAGTGACGGGACCGGTGGCCTGCCCGGTCCGACAGCACGATGGCTGTGGTCAGGGAAGGGGGTGCAGACGGCCTGGGTGTCCCTGCAGGTCTCTCTGCCCCAGCCTGCAGCACTGGCCTGCCTCGATGGCACCTGTGACAGTCGGGACCAGCCCAGGCTTACGGTTCCCGGACCCCAGCGAGCGCTTCCACCCTGACCCAGGGCGCCCTCCTCCTCCCCTCCCTGCCCTGGGACTGTTCCTGGAGAAGAACCCGCGTTTTCAGCTTTGAGAGACGGCTTTGTTTGACGTGTGTCTCCTGCATGTGGATCGCAGGTCGGGCAGATGTTGGGGTGGGAAGGACCCACAGAAAGGCTGGTCATGGCGGCCCAGACACGTCCAGGGGCCAGCTCAACCTGGACCCACCTAGGGGCAATTCGGAGCCCACATAGCGGACAGCGGATAGCGGACACGGCACCTGCAGGGCGGGAACCCCGGGGTCTCACTCCAGCTCCCCCAGTCCTTCAGGTTGGTGAGTTGCCCCAGTGCTCCAGGCTGTCCCTGCCCAATGGGGGGAGGGCAGGGCCTGCATGATGGTGCAGGCGCCGTGCTAGGAGAGGCTCCAGGGCACGGCAATGCTCGGTCATGGAGAAGCTGCTGGTGGACAGGAGGCAGCGCCCTTGGTGATCTGTCTGTGCAGGGTACGTGCCAAGAGCTCCTGATCCTTTGGGGTCCTGCCAATGATGGACACGGATGGGCAAGGGGACGTGGGGTTTTCAGGCTGTGAGAGGAGAAGCAGGGACACTCCTGACACCTTCGGGCCTCTCCTGCCCCCTCCCTCCTGTGCCCACTGCAGCACCCCGCAGGCCAGGGGCCACGGCAGCCTGGGATGGAAGGATGTCCTTGGTGCCAGCTTCTCTGCCCTGGGGCTGCCCCCTCCGGCTCCGGTGCCAAGGGGTCTGCCCCCGCGCTCAGCTCCGCCCCGTGAGTCAGCAGGCACTTGGCACCAGAAGCCACGTGGAAACACAGCCAAGATGCGGAAGGTGGAGTTAGGAAGTCAGGGCTCACAAGGTGTCCCTCGCAGGATTCTGTCCACTCCGGCCAGCGTGGGGACCGTGCCCCCTCACTGGTCCCGAGTCCCGAGTTTCTCTGGTCGCGTGCAGGGGTGACGTTCTCTGGGCGATGTTTGCTGGCCCCGCCGGCTCCGCACAGCAAGGACCGTCATTGTCTCTTAAAACCCAGGGCAGCCTGACCGGTGTGGCTCAGAGGATAGAGCGTCAGCCTGCAGACTGAGGGACCCAGGTTCGATTCCGGTCAAGGGCACATCCCCTTGGTTGCGCGCACATCCCCAGTGGGGGATGTGCAGGAGGCGGCTGATCGATGTTTCTCTCTCATCGATGTTTCTGACTCTATCCCTCTCCCTTCCTCTCAGAAAAAAAAATCAATAAAATATAAAAACAAACAAAAAAACAGGATGGGGTGCCTGCTCTGCATGAAGAAAAATCAAGGAGCGATTCCTTTGTGCCTCTGAGGGTTCCAGTGATTGTGGTGTCGTTGGTGTGTCTGTGGGATCCCTAAGCATCATCTCCGGCGTGTGCATGTGTGTGTGTGCGTGCATGCGTGCGTGCGTGCGTGTGCGTGTGGTCTGGCATTCCTTACAAAAATTAGAACTTTCCTCCTCTAAGTTCCCTCCCAGTGCCCTCCCTGGAAGGTGCGAGATGGAGGTAATCGCCCAACGCGGATGCTGACCCAAGAACGGGGCGGCCCCCAGTGTGAGCAGTGCCCGGCGGTGACACGGCGACCGGCCCGCCCCCCCGGACCCAGGCCTGCGCTTGGTGAGCTCTGACACACTCCCCACGTCTTGTCCAAATGGCCAAATGCACACCGACTAGAGAACCGCATGCTTTTGCCACCGTTAGAGGCAAACACACAGTCGGAAGCCAGTCTGTGCGAGGCGCTCTGGGGCCGCTGCTCCCTCCCGGCCACCCCCCCCGCCCCGCCCACCCGGGCGACGGGCCGTACTTGGCAACGTTGTGAAAACTGGGTCCCGGGCGCGAGGAACCGGCAGCATGGACGGCGCCGACATGACAAGTTGTCACTTTGCCGCGTGTCCCTTAACGTGACTAAAGCGTAATGGCCAGGTTATCCCGGTGACTCTAGAATAATCAGGGCAACAGAACGGGGCTGAGTGGCAGTTCCGGTAATTACTCCAGAAAGAGGACCAAAGCCAACAGAGGTTCTCTCTGATTCCATGCATTCCCAACGGGCGCCCGCCACATCATTACCCCTGTAGACGCTCCCGAGCAGCGCCAAAGCCCACGCCGGGCCACCTGCCGGCGGCCCACTGCCCACACGCCACCCCGGCAGCCCAGGCAACTCGAGGGGTGCTCAGAGGACTCAGGCATCGAGGGAGGGGACCGACGGCAGACCAGCAGTGCCCCCCACAACCAGACACATGACTCCCCATCTGTTGTTGTTTTTAACTTTATTTGTATTGCGTTCCTAGAGGAAGGGAGAGGGAAAGTCAATGATGAGAAAGATTCATTGATGACTGCCCCGTTCCTCTCCCCCCCCCACCCCCCGCTTGCGTGCCCCACCCTGGGGATGGAGCCCCTAACCTGGGCATGTGCTCAACCAGGACTCGAACCACAACCTCCCGGTTCACGGGCCAACACCCAACCACTGAGCCATACCAGCCAGGTTCCGGCTCTTGTTCCTGAATTTTAACGGACTGAAACGTGGGATGCAACAGCCGCTTTCTGGATGTGAGCGGACAAGCGCTGGGCCGCGAGAAGGCAGAGCCCAGTGAGGGGCAGTTCTGGGGGCCCCGCGAGGGAGCGTTTTGGTTGCTATTATTACTGCCGTGATCGTTAGCGAGGAGTCACCGGAAGGGGCTCAGAGCCCACGGGGAAAATGCGATCAGAGCAGCGTCAGACCGCCTTCCCGTGCGCGACAGTGGCTGTCCCTCAGAAACCGGACCCAGGGCACGAAGGTCCGGCCAGCGCATCTTTCCTTTTCTGTTTCCTGTTGGTGCTGCGGATGCCTGGGCACCTCACAGCCCCAAACTCCTGGATAGGGGCCTTCACACGTGGGCATTTCTGAGGGACCAGGGTCCCGGGAGATAGACAGGGAGCCTCCGGCTCGGCGTGGGGGGACGGGGTTCCTGCCTCGGCTTATTTCACCAGCACCCCAGCTGCGGGCCAGTCCTGTCTGCCCGTTTGCCCGTTGTGGGGCCACGGGGACTTCAGCGCATGGTCCCATCCCAGGGCTCCCTCCTGGCGAACAAGACCCCGAGACGCGGCCTTTCCAAGGAGGGGGTGAGCCGGGAGCCGGTTTTCTGTGCGTCCAGAACGGGGAAAAGTAAACAAGGCGTTGCTGTCGAAACCTGAAATCCCATCAAAGAGAATTCCCGGCCGGCAGCGCGCGCGGTCATCCGAACCACGGAAACCCGAACAATGGGCAGGGCGCAGAGTCAGAAATTTATAGACCTTGGCCTCTGCCAGGACATATCCTGGAAGGAAAAAAAAAGTGTTGAGAACACAAACGCCGAGGGAGGGGGGATGGGAGGCCTCCGACACTGGCTGTCTGACGGACCGACCTTGGGCTTGACCTTGGGCCTGACCTCGGCAAGATGTTTCCACAGGTAATGCCACACGTCTCCGGCCAAGTGCGCAGGCTTCCTGTGGCACGCCCCGGAGCGAGGAAGTGCCCGGCGCGGGGAGCGGCCTTCCCCCCCCTGCCCCCCGCCCCCCCATCAGCCGGCCCCGACCCGGGTAATTTATACCGGGTTTCATCACCTCGTCTCGCACACATGATGACATTTATTTCTGCTGATAACCAGGGTTTGGGCCGCGCAGGGGGGGGAGGCGGCGTGCTGGCCGCCGTGTCCGGTGGCTGCCGGAATGCGCGCGGGGTGCACAGGGAGGCTGATGAATGACCGGGCTGGCAGATTCATAATCTCGGGTTTGGTGCAGCTGCGGAGGGAGCTAATAGCTTGCGGGGACCGCCGAGGTCCCCCGGCTAATACCTGTCTCCTCCATCACAAATGGATGGCATTAAACAAAGAAGTTGACTCTGTTCACATCCTGCCAATCTAATTCCGGTGCCCCTGCAGCCAGCCCGGCGTCCCGTGGCATGGAGGGCACTCAATGTCGCCTGTGGGATGGCGAGGGGAGCATCTGTCATCGGCCGCTGCTGTCTGGCAGCGGGGGGGTTGGGGTGGGGGGGGCAGGGGGGCCGGGCGCGGAGGGGGGGGGCTCCCCTTGGTGGGGAAGCGGGCAAGGCGGGGACGCAGGGGCCCCCTTGCTGCTCGCCCGCCACCCTGCCTGGCTGGCTCTCGGTCCGGGGCCTGCTCAGCATATGGTTTCACTTTGCTCCTTCTTCCCGGGGAACCGGGGCGGCGGAGGCAGCGAGCGCGTTTCCCGGTTCCTCTCGGCGAGGTTGGCGGCGAGGAGGAAGGTCCAAAAATAGCATCGGTGTGATAAGTCATTAGTCATTTCTCACTGTACATATGTTAACTTGACCCGCCGTATGTTAATTCATGCAACATTGGCCTCACATATGGCTACGCGAGCAATCCCAACTGGTACTTCCTCCGGCACGCCGCCTCATTACAGCCCCTTCCCGGCGCCGTCATTAACACGCAGGTGAAGTTCGGCTTCCAGAGGACTCGCCGTCCTGGGCCCAAGGAGAGCCGAGCGGAGCGGAAAGCAGAGGCG
>CM050510.1:123566830-123589330 GCA_027563665.1 Antrozous pallidus
AACATCGATGAGAGAGAAACATCGATCAGCTGCCTCCTGCACACCCCCGCACTGGGATGTACCCACAACCAAGGTACACGCCTTGACCGGAATCAACCCCGGGACCCTTCCGTCCGCAGGCCGATGCTCTGTCCACTGAGCCAAGTGGGTCAGGGCTGACATTTTAATGATAATCTCATAAGCTCATGGAGTCAAAAACGATGTGTTGAAAGAGCAGGAAGGCCTCTTCCTGCAGGCTCCCATTTATTTTCTTGGTGTTGTTTTGGGGATAACCAGACTTGAAGGGCGGAGTGACCTGCGTGAAGTCAGACCCTCACGGGCGATGTCGTCCTCTCGCTGGTGATGTCATTCGGAGACCGTCCCCTCTGGGGACAGGGTCTTTCCACGGCCCGGGGAGCCCTCACAAAGGTCCATTTCAGTCAGGGGGCGGCGTTTTAAGAACATCGAGGAGCACATATCCCGGGGGCGAGAGGACCAGATGCAGTGAATGTGGGCCGCCTTGAGAGTTCGTGGGAGGACGCTTTTACGGAGGAATGGCGTCGGCTAGACATGCTGCCCGGATTTACATGGCTACGTGCCTCCCCGGGTCTTTTTGTGTATAAGTAGGTGACAAAGTCTCCCCCCGCGCCCACCCCACACACCCCGGTTTGGGTCATCTCCATGTCCACCGCGCATCTGGGCTGCCTGATGGAGGGGCAGGAGGCACAGAATGAAATGCAGAAGTGGTGGGGAGGTGCCCCACAGCCGCTTTGCAGGGATGTGACTGCGTGTCGGGTCACCCCTACGAAGGCAACACGAAGATGCGGAAGGGGGGGGGGGGGTGGAGGGAAGGGGAGGACAGTGGTGTCTGCACAGAGCAAGAGGCTCCACCCTCTGTTTTGCCAGCGAGGCAGCACGCTTTGAGTAAGTGACACCCCGGAGGTGCTCAGGGTCGCGTGGAGTAGCGGGACCTTGCGGACTGCACAGGGCGGCCCCTCTCCTCATCACAGAGCCAGCCTCCCCCTGCTCACGCTCTGCAGGCTTCCAGGTCAAGAGCAGAAGCAGACCCGCCGTGATGACACGGGGAGCCTCCACGCTGAGCTGCTCGGATGTGTGTTCACGCTGGAGCTGGCACAGCTGGGGGTCACTCCCTTCCCTTCCTCCCCTCCCATGCCCTTCCTCCGTCCCTGTTCCTCTTTGTTCACATTTCTCTGTGCCAGGCACCGCACCAGGTGCTGAGGATGATGGTTTAACAAACCCCAGTCTCTGCCTCACCCGTGAACTGCGGGGAGGGGTCCCCCAGAGCAGACAGGTAGATAGGTCCCTGGGCTAGGGTAGGACACTGCACTAACCAGAACACGCGAGAGGATCCCGAAAGGCTTCCTCGAAGAGCGGGTGCCCAGTAGGGTTTTGAAGGATGAAGAGGAGTTTGCCAGGAGGCGTGAGTGTAGCAGCATTCTGGAGCGCGGGTCAGGAGCAGTCTGCTTGCTGCGGGGCCTCTGTGAGCAGCTCAGCGGGCAGATCGGAACACACACAGGGCTGGCGGTCGGAGGAGAGCAGGGGTGGGGGCGGCTTCGAAGGGGAACCGGGCACGTGGTTTTCAGGCCCTCCTGTGCCGGGTGGAGGATTCGGGGGTCCTGTTGGAGAGAGGCGATGGGGAGCCACAGGAGGCTATCTGTCGCCTGCAGGGCGGTGCTGTGCGCAGACTTGCATTTCAGAGAGAGCCCCCTGGCAGCCCTTCGGAGGCTGTGCGGCTGCTGTCCTTGCTTTATGTCCCATTGGGTCACTCTCCGGGGATCCCTCGCGGTGGCGGCCACACCGCACCCCGTCAGCTCTGCGCGGGCAGCTGTGCGAACATCTGCACCGGCGTGCGGGCGGCATTTGGCGCCAAGGAAGCGCTGAGAGCGGGACTGCAATGAAACCCAGAACGGGCGTTCAGGCATTTGTTTTGTTCTCCGAATGCTGCCCGCCCTTAACCCTGCGGGGGGTGTGTGGGGGGGATTCTATTGTGTGCGGGCCCAGGGACTCAGGGAGACCGGCTTTGGGGCAAGAGCGTGCGGAGGAGAAGGCAGGAAGTGCCGGCTTGCCAGGCCAGGTGGGGTGTCCTCGGCCCCCTGTGCAGAGGCGTCTTCGGGGAGCAGCTGTCAGAGGGAGAGAAGGCATCCGACTGGCGCACGCAGGGCAGGGAGGCGCCTCTTGCATTGTGGGTTAGAACCGCTTCTTAACCAACACGCCGGGCCACGCAGCCTTTCCAGCACGATCTCGCCTATAAATAGCCCAGACCTGCTCGGCGAGGAACAAAAATAGGGAGCCGCGGGTCTGGCGGCCGGCACGGGCTTTGAAGGATGTGTCAGCCCGTGGCCCTTACCCCCGTCCCAGGCATTGTGGGCAGAAACAATGCCACCTTCCCGAGAGGAAGCGGCGAGAAAGACGCCGGCAGGACTTCCCATCACAGCGTTTCCCAGTCACACCCGAGGGGCGGCCCTCCCTCCCGCCGCCAAGTCCACGGCCACCGAGGCCTGCCCGCCGCGGCCCGGGCCCCAGGCGGGGACACGGCTGCTCTTCCTGAGCGGGGCCTGGAGACCACCTGGCAGTTCCACAGAGCTCTTCTGCTGCGTCCTCCCCCGTTCTCCCCGCCCCCCGGTCGCCTTTGTGTTCCACGGGTCTCAGCAAAGCTCCCCCCCAAAACGCATAAAACCTCGGAGGATGAAATGGCCGAGGTTTTTATAAAGTGCCTCGTCGGCTGCAGGGATTCCTGGCGATTTTTTTTTTTTTTTTAATGAATAGGTGGATATGTTTTTCTTCTTCTCCTCCTCTCTTTTTAAACAAACGTTCTGGTTTACAGCGGCACGAACGCGCCGATTTACAGACCGATAAACGCGGGGACACCTGCCCCATAAAAGCCCTCGACGCGGGGCCCGTGGCCCTGGTTTATGGCCCGTGCGCCCCATTGTGCTCCCGGCCCGGGCTCGGCGTGTTGTAACGGGCCGGGGAGGCGCCTGCCTCGAAGATCAGTTTCCCAAAACGGCCTCGTTTGGGCCAACTCGAGCCCCGGGATCTGCAGCTCACGTCCCGGGAGACACGCGCCCGGACGCCACTTCCAGGGCCGCGGCCAACACCAACAGCTCCGTCCACATCACTTCCTCTCGCAACACGCGTGCCCCTCGCCCGCCCCCCCCCCCCCCCCCGTGGCCAGGCCTGTTCTCTGGCCGTTTTCACGTGAACCTGGCTGACATCTGACCTCTCCTGACTTGTTCTCAGACTCACAGGTTTTATGGCATCGCGCGTGGAGGAGGCAAAAATGCCGCTGCAGACGGAACGGTGCTTCTGGAGCCTCGCGCCGCCCACGTCTTCGCAGGGCGTCTGTCCCGTGGGCAAGGCTGGTGGGGCGTGAGCGCGGAGCTCCGTTGCTCACACGCAGTATAATTCGAGCACCCACTCTGTGCCAGCCTCAGGGAGCCCATGCAGCGTGGACCGTCCACAGACCGGGACACCGAGGAGGGGGTCCGGGGAGTTACCAAGTCGTGGCCGCAGCCGCAGTCACGCAAGTGCCAGGGCTCACTCGCCGGGCCCTGTCCGTGGGCGAGACCCCTGGCCGAGCACTTTCTGGGACCCCGTAGCTACAACGTGGGAGGTCGATCCTGTTCCGTCCTCGTTTCACAGGGGAGCTAAGGGAGCGGGCAGCGGGGCTGGCTTTCAGAGTCACAGCCCGACACTCTGAGCTTGTCTGGGACTGGCCACCTCGTGGCCGGGCTGGGGAGCGTCTGGTCTCCTGAGCACACTCCGTGGAAACAGAGCAGCCAGACGGGGAGATGCCCAGTGGGTGTTCACGCGTGGAGTGACGATGCCAGGCACGGAGCTGAGGCATGTGGCAGTCACGGAAAGGTGGGTGGGTGCTGGAGAAGGTGGGCAAGGCAGGTCTGGAGGGAGACCCGCACAGGAGGGGGTTTTCATGGGCAGGAAATGGGGGGGGGGGGTCATGGTTCTGGTCCCACCTACCCATCACCTTGTTGTCCACTTGACTGTGGTCAGGCCAGGTTCCTTGAATATCTGTGCCCATTGCCAGGCAATGGATGTGTGGCTTCGTAAGTGGGCCGCAACCATCTCCAAGGGCCACTGCTCCCTCCCAAGGGCTACTGCTCCCTCCTACTACACGCACACCTCTCTCTCTCTCTCTCTCTCTCTCTTCCCCCTCTTTGTCTCTCTCTCTCTCTCATTCTGTATGTATAATACATATGTGTAATGTATGTATATATGCTATAGACATGTACATATATGCAGACACTTCTATGGAACCTGGTCTATGTGTAAATATGATACACATATACACAGGACACGGCTAGTTAACTGTTGGCCAAGCCTCCTCCCGGCAAAGCTGCAAGCTTCATGCCTGTTGGCCTGGGTCTGTATTCCGGGGCCCTTGCTCAGGGCACGGGGCTGGCGTGGGCTCTGGGTGCAACGAGTCTGACTAGAATGTCCTGCACATGTGCCCACCGTGGTTGCATTAAGGGGACCCTGTGCCGCGGTCAGGGGGTTCGCAGCTTCCGTCTCTTACTGTCCTCGCTGAGTGGCTGAGGATCTCGGTTGCCCCATCTTACCAGTGGGGGTGCCGTCGTTCGTTTCGGGGGTGAGTGTGAAGGGCAGCGGTCCGCATGAGACTGCAGACGGGGCCGGCGCTGCAGGAATGGCCCTGTGCCTACCTCTCCCGGGAGCCCGAGGTCGGGCTGGCGTCCCCACCTTCTCCATCTGCTGGCTCCTAGGAGACCAGGCCAGGGAGAGGAATGTTCTGTTTCGGAGGAAGGTGCCAGAACTCCTGCCCGCTCCTGTGGCAGCCCTTCGTCTCCGCGGAAGGCAGGTTCTCCCCATGAGAGGAGGTCTTGAGGAGGGACCTTGTCCTGAGTCCCCTACAGCCCTCGCCCCTCAGCTCCCCAGGGTCAGAGCTTCTCCACCTGGAACTGGGGGTCAGGGCCTAGCCTGTCCTGGGGTCTGGTCTCAGCCGTAGATAGGAGCCCGTGGAGAATGGTGTGGTGGCCTCACATGTCTTTGTTCTCGCCCCACAGCGAGGCCACGCGGAGGGCATGAAAAAGCCCCCATGGGCAGGGGATGGGGTGGAGGCAGTTGGAGTGGACCCCGAGGAGCTTGGAGCAAAACCCGCGTCCACTCACCTGTTCTGGGGAAGTGCTTTCCCGCCAGCCCTGGCTGGTCTCCCCTAGTGCAGAGCAGGCAGGGCGACCGTGGGGGCCGTCTGCACCGTCTCGGGGAATGCCGTGCCAGAAATGCGAGGGATGTAGAGGGCAGCGGAATAGCTGTGAAGAGATGCCCTGGGAATGCACTCCCATTTCACAATGCGTTTAATTAGCTGTGAGTGTGTGTGTGTGTGTCTGTGTGTGTGACTGTGTGTGTCTGTGTGTGTGACTGTGTGTGTGTCTGTGTGTGTGACTGTGTCTGTGTGTGTGTCTGTGTGTGTGACTGTGTGTGTCTGTGTGTGTGACTGTGTGTGTGTCTGTGTATGTGACTGTGTCTGTGTGTGTGTCTGGGTGTGTGACTGTGTCTATCTGTGTGTGTGACTGTGTCTGTGTGTGTGTGTTTGTGTGACTGTCTCTCTGTGTGTCTGTGACTGTGTCTGTGTGTATCTGTGTGTGTGACTGTGTGTGTCTGTGTATGTGACTGTGTCTCTGTGTGTCTGTGTCTGTGACTGTGTCTGTGTGTGTGTCTGGGTGTGTGACTGTGTCTGTCTGTGTGTGTGACTGTGTCTGTGTGTTCTATGTGTGTGTGTTTGTCTATGTGACTGTGTCTCTGTGTGTTTGTGTCTGTGCCTGTGTGTGTGTCTGTGTGTGTGACTGTGTCTGTGTGTGTGTCTGTGTGTGTGACTGTATCTGTGTGTATGGAAATCTGTGTGTGTATGTATCTGTGCATGTGCTGTGTGTATATGTGTGTATGTGTGTGATGTGTGTGGTGTGTATCTGTGTATCTCTGTGTGTATATGTATGTGACTGTGTTTGTGTGTATGGGACTGTGTCTGTGTTTATATTTGCATGTATGTGTGTGGTGTGTGGTGTGTGTGTGTGTGTGGTGTGTATCTGTGTGTGTATTTGTATGTGACTGTGTCTGTGTGTGTCTGTGTATATGTGTGTGGTGTGTATATATCTGTGTGTATGTGTATGTGACTATGTATGTGACTGTGTCTGTATACGTGTGTGGTACGTGTGGTATGTATCTCTGTGTGTATGTGTACGTGACTGTGTTTGTATGGTACTGTGTGTGTGCATGTATCTGTGTGGGTGTATGTCTGTGTGTGTGTATGTGACTGTGCTGTGTGTGCATGAGACTGTGACTGTGTCTGTGTGTCTGTATGTATGTGACTATGTCTATATGTGTATATGTGTGTATGTCTGCATGTGTGTGTCTGTGTGTGTGTGAGAGACTGTGTGTGTGTGTATGTGACTGTGTCTGTGTCTGTATGAGACTGTGTGTGTATGAGACACTGTGTGTGTATGTGTATGTGTGTATGTGACTGTGTCTGTGTGAGACTGTGTGTGTGCGTGTGTATGTAACTGTGTCTGTGTATGTGTGAGGCTGTGTATGTATGAGACACTGTGTGTGTGTGTGTGTGTGTGTGTGTGTGTGTGAGACGGTGATTGTGGAAACAGGGTTCCCAGAGTGGAGTCTGTTTTGGGTGTGCCTTCCCCTCGCTGCACCCTGGCCTGGCCCTGCCTGTGCCTGCGGCCACGTGTGGCTGTGGGTGCTGCTGCCCACCCAGCCCTTCCTGATGCACCGTCCCGGGACTCAGCCCGCCGGGCGGGAGGGAGGAGCCCTGCTCCCCCGTTGCCTCCGAAGCGGCCTGTTACCAGAGTCTGTTTAGAAGGTAAATTGCTAATTGTTTGATTTTTCTGCCGCCAGGATTCCCTGCAAATTAGAACTGTAATCTCTGTGGGCATTTCCTGAATTAAAGGAAAATACGGAATAAAATAAATAAACGCGCGTTGTTTGGCTGTGTAAGCTTCCGGGACCGGCAGGGCCCTCATCCCTCACTCCACGCGGCCTGAGCCGGCGCTCGCCACGCGCGGCCCGTGGAAAAGGCGCCGACAGCGGGGGCTCCGGGGCAGGGACCGGGGTCCTTCCTGCGCCCCCCTGAGCAGCTTCGACCTCTCTGCCATGTCGTTCCTCTAATCGCATTTCATAGGCTTCCGAAACGGACCGCGTTGCACACCTACATTTGCCCGCGGGGGTCCCGTCTGTTCCAGCGGGGGCTCCGGCCCTGCTCAGTGTTCACTCGGGGACCCGGCCCCCCACGGCTGTGTGTTAGGGACCCGCAGGGCCAGAGCAGGCAGCCCACGGGGACCCCGCTTCCTCCCTTGGCAGGAGGGCAGAAGGGACCCAATGTGGCCCCGGTCGCAGTTCTGAAGGGCGGGGGCCACGCCGCCTTTCCGGTTAGAGGAGCGACACCGGGAGAGGGCTGCTTCCATATCTCGGCGATTAAATATTTACCGTGCGCAGAAGATTCACAGAACTTTTTAAAATTAATGGCTCTCGGTCTTTGTTTGGACAGCAGCACCGGTATTGAACCATTTATTGAACTGTTTGCCGAGCTATTTTACTATCGTTAGTGACATCCTAAATTGCAAGCCTTTCTCTCCTCTCTCTCTCTCTCTCTCTCTCTCTCTCTCTCTCTCTCTCTCTCGCCTCCCCTCCCTCCTTTCCCAGGGACATGGAGTGGGATCGTGCTCCCGCCGCTCCCACCAGCTGGTAGATATAAATTATATATTAAACTGTATTTGCAATGGATCACTGCAAGTGACAAGTAGCTTTCCGAAGGCTTTGTCACCGCGGTGAAGTGTGTGCCTTCCGCCCGGCGGTTAATGCGGGCCCTTATTCATATTGTCCAAGTCCTCAAAAAACATAATTCAGAAAAATGGCCGGCACTTAATAGAGCTAATCTCTTGTTCTGATTCAGCCTTCAAGATCAGCCGCCTGTACACGGAGGGGAAAGAAAAAAGGGGGGGGGGGGCTAACCGGATTTCGCGCTGTTAATCTTCCCGGAGTGGGGGCACCGGGCTCTTTAGGCGGCCGCCTTTGTTGACAAAAGTGCCTGCTATTGTGCCAGCTCCCGTGGCTCCGGCGCCGGCGCCTTTTGAAGGGGCTGCTATCGGGCCCGTGCACGCGTGCCACCCTCGCCCTGCGCCGGCGAGATAGGCCGGCCGCGGCGGGCGGCGGCGGCGGGGGCGCGGGCCCGGGTCCCTCCCCGGCATATGCTGGGTGCAGCCCCCCGCAAGAGCCGCCGCCGCCGCCGCCGCGTGAATAGCGCGCGGTGACAATGCGGCACGTGCGACGAGGTGCTGAATGCCTCCTCTTGCTCTTACTCGACTTTGCCTGCTTCAGTGGTTTTATTATGACAGCCTGAATACTGAGGAGGGAATTAAACTGTTAAGCAGGCATCAGAGGCTGTCTAATGTTTAATGCAAGAGCCGGAGCATGTAAGAACTGATAATGAATACAAACAGGGCGACATCTTATTTGCTGTGTTTTTATTAGGACGACTCGAGAGCTTGACATGCGTGGCTATCACTTTCCCCTTCTGTGTGTGCGCGTGTGTGTGTGTGTGTGTGGTGGGGGGTGCGTGCATCTGTGTGTGTGTGCGTGCGTGTGCGTGTGTGTTTCTTCTTCCTCCTCCGTCAGTTTTCGGGGGGTTAACATTCCTGGCCCCGGTGACAAACCTGCCTGAAAGGGATGCGAAGGAGAGGCGGCTGGAGGAGAGTGTAATACGTGGGAATCATCGCCTGTAATAATTATGTATAGATAGGAGGTAGTCACGGCTGTTAAAAGGTCACCCAGCGAGATGTAATTGCCTTTTTCATACTCCACTACATCTACTAGGACAGAAGCGCGACCCTGCTGGCAGCCGCAGTAAATATGCCATCTTGAGAACGTAATGATACATGCCACCACTCCCGGCTCTTGCTGGCTGCCTGCTTCCCGCGCGGAGCTGCCGGGAGAAGGGGCTGGAGACGGAGAAAGAAAGTAAAGACCACATGGTAAGAGTGCAAGGATTAAAAAAAGGAAACCTTCCGTTACATCTCACCCCCCCCCCCCCCCCCGCTTCTCCCTCCCCGAGTCGTGAGCGACAGAATCGCCTGCCTGACACGGGGAGTGAGAAGGTGACTCCTCCGGGTCCCTGGGCGCGTCCTTAAATAAAGACAGCCGTCGTGGAGGATGTGGCCAGCACCCCCTGACTCTCGGGAAGCAGGGCTCAGTGCCCTGGTGCCCCCGTTGGAAGCGGGAGAGGCGTTGGCGGGGGGGGGGCACCGGTTCTGCCTGGCACAGGAGGCAGGAGGTGCCGCCTGCTTTGTCACTTTTGGTGCATTCAGTGCATCAGAGCCTCTCGCACCCCGTGGGTCCCCGTGGCTGCCCATGTGGAGGCGAAGGAGGGCTGTGTCCTTGCACGTGGCCTTGCTGGCAGGTGGGACAGAGGTCAGGGGTGGCCTCAGGGGAGGCTGGTGGCCCCCCGAAGGAGGCTTGAAGTGGGTCCCATGAACCCCCTTCGCAAAGCAGGGTGCAGGGAGGGAAGGGGGAGCCAGGGCGGAGAGACAGACGAATCGTGGAGACGAGTGTTAGTGGCCATCCTGGTACATCACAGTTTGCACCACGAGGCAGTGCGTTCTCGGTCTAAGAAGAAGCACATCCAGGTGCCTGGAGAGCAGGGGGGACGGTCGACTTCCCGTCTCAATCGCACCCCGCGTTTTTACATCCTTTGATGAAGCAATGTCTTCACCGTGCGTGTGTACCTCAGTGTCCTCACGTGTGGCTCCCGGGGCAGGGAGCGGGAGCGGTGCCCTGCTGGCTCCAGGGAACAAAATATTTGCAAACGGACGCTGGCATCGTAGGCGTCTGGGGAACCAACCGGGTTTTCAGTGACCGCCTTGCAGCGGGTACCCAGCGCCTAGGAAACCAGAGGTCCAGGGGCCTCGTCAGCTGCTGCATTTTCAAAAGGTGAAATGCAATATGCAGGAGCCCCCCTCGCCCCGTGCTCCCCGCCCGTCCCCCGGCGTCTTAAACACCCCTCTCCCGCGGCCACGTCCCGCGCGCACGGCCGTGCCGGTTATTGCCAATTGCATTTTCAATAGCCAACTTCCCGGGCCCTAACTTTGACAAATTTTATTCCACATTTGTCAGAGGAAATAAAGCTGACAGCGTTACGGGGGCTGTGCACGGAACGTGGTGTCTCAATTCCAAGTCCGCCCAGCCCCCCCCCCCCGTCCCCCCTCCCTCGGGGCGCATTAAATCCGGACCCAATTCACAGCTTTGTTTGAACACTATATTTTGCCTTTTCTTTGCACCTTTGATATTTATTTCGGTGCTAAATCTATTCTCCCCTTCATCTATTACCCGGTTTTATTTCTGTTTTTGAGAACCTATATTTTGGCTAATAAATATTCACGACAGCATTTCATCCTGTGCTTAATATGCCGGGCGCATGTTTGCGGGGCCGGCGTCCCCGCAGATTGAGTGGACACGCCGGCGGTACAGCGCCGTCATAAAACCCAGGAACTTATAAAGCCTGCCTCTCCCCTTGCTCCCCTGCTTGGCTACAGTATATCTCCCGCCCCCCTCCCCCCCGCCGGAGTTGGCAGCCCTGAGCAGAGCCACAGCGCCCCCCTGTGGCCTCCCGGGGACATGGCTCCCCCGCACACACACACATGCCAGACTCTCCTTCCTTCCTACCCCTCAGGAGCCAGCTGCTGGGTTTTTGTCTGGCCCCGCGTCAAGCCTGGGTGGCAGGCCCGGCTCCCGGTGCGGGGAGGTGGGTCAGCGGTGGAGAAGGCAGCCACAGGGAACCGATGTCCTCTAGACTCAGCCTCCGTGCGCCCAGCTCCCCCAAACGCTTCGCCGTGAGTGAGGGCGCTGGCTGTTTCTCTGGGTCCCAAAGGCAAGCACTGACCCACGCGGGTGTTTCTCGTGGTGAGGGAGGGGTTGGGGGGGACGGGGGTGCGGTGTCCGCTGGAGCTCTGGGCCCTGCGGATCTGCACGCGTGCCTGTGGGCCAAGGTCTCCCGTGGTGGTTCAGGACACCCCCCCGCACCCCCCTCCCCCCCGCCACGGCAATCCTCAGGTGAGCAGGACACCGAGGGCTTGGCGCGAGGGGGGAGGAGGCCGCCTCAGGAGAAAACGCTTAACCTGCGACACTGCCGCCGCTCAGACCCGGGCGCGCACTGCAGGCGTCCTGGAGCCCCAGCTTCACATCCAGTCCCGGGGACCAGCCCTTCAGAGGTGGCCCCACGACCATGGCGGACCGCCGGAAAGACTGCGCCCCATTCTGGACTGGGGCTTGCATCCCTAATTCCCGCCCCCCCCCCCAACCTCCCCACCAAAGAGGCACTCCTTTTAAGCCTGCCTGCTTCCTTTAACGAGGTCACTACTGCGGCTGCCGTGCCCACACCAGTATAAGCGCTTGTGAAGAGCGGGGGGCTTTTTAACAGGAGTTGCTGTGCTGCCCGATATCATTTGGGGGAAACACGCTGAAAGAGTTGAGCCTGAATAATGGCTATGGCTGCTTTCTCTCTCCCTCTCTCTCTCCCTCCCTCTCTCTCTCTCTCTCTCTCTCTCTCTCTCTCTCACACACACACACACACACACACACACACACACACACACTGTGTTTGAAATCACTTTGGGAAAACACCACCATTGCTTGCCACTTGGGCAATGGGCTAATGTGCAAGTGAGCACACAGGCACACACGCACACACGC
Source organism: Antrozous pallidus (assembly GCA_027563665.1). NCBI lineage: Eukaryota > Metazoa > Chordata > Mammalia > Chiroptera > Vespertilionidae > Antrozous > Antrozous pallidus. The sequence continues at coordinate 123,578,555 of CM050510.1, forward strand.
ACCCGAGCATGCATGCACACGCTGCATTATGCATGTAAACGCATGCGGCCCTCAGAGAAACTTGGGTCAGAGCACCTGGCTGCGTTTGCACGGCTAGGACGGTTCTCACCGCGACCGTGTGCGGGTCTGAGAGGCCACGCTGAGGAGCAGCGTCCCTGAGATCCCCCCTTCCTCTCTTGCCTCGGGTCTGGGTCTGCTTCTGCTTCTCCTCTCTCTCCCCTTTCCTGCTCCTCCAGCCGCCCATCGAGCCCCTTCCCGCGTCTTCCTGCGCGCTCCTCAGCTCCGTGCGATGGCCCTGGGCCATCGCTGGCCTTGGCAGCGGGCACTGGGCTGCCCGGGGCCGGAGCCGCACGCTCTGCGGCCGCAAAGACCCTCGGAGGCTCCAGAGCCGCCAGCTTCCCCTGCGCCGGGCTGCAGCGTAAGCCGGCGATTTGTTCTTAAGAGCAGCCGCACGTCAGAAAGAGGAAAAAAAAAATCCCGGCCACCTATTTCAGATGAGTAACCGGGAAAGGAAGTAAATGCATGAAATGATAATTTTCAAAGGCAGTAATTAGTCTGACGGATCCCTTCAGAGGCGGCGTGGAGGATGGGAGCCGGGGCGGCGAGCACCCTGTCCTCGTCTCTAACGCAGGGCGGGCCGCTGCGTCCGGGGAACGGCAGTCAGTCCGAGGCCGGCTCCGGGGCCGGGCGGGCGTGAAAGAGGCCGCTCTGGGTGGTGCCGGCACGCCTCCGAAAGCACCTTAAATAATAAATAACTTATTAAAACGTGCTCCACGCAGTAACGGCCTTCTTCATGAATTGTTGTAAAAGAGAGGTTAGGAGAGAAGGGGGCGGCCTTCGGGGGAAAATAACGGGGATTTCCAGCAGTAGAGTCTGGGTAATGGTTCTATATTTTTTAAACGTGCCTGCACTCCATTCATAGTCATTTAAGGGCTTAAATAAGCACAATAAATGTAAATAATTTACTGCTTCGCAAACAGAAAATTGGGCGGAAAAGTAATCCCGAAGAGCGTGCCGGCGCGCGGCCCTCGATGATTTGGGACCCCGCAAACCCGGGCTGGCAGGGCTGTTCATTAAGCCGCCGCGATTGAGCCCTCTCCCCATTCATTAGCGGTTAATGCAGACAGATATTTCACTTAACACGGTAAGCAAATAAACAACAAGATCGCTCTCTCCGCGCCTGCAGGTCCTCAGACCCCTAATTGCTTTCGGGCACTAATTATCAAGATTAACACCTTGTGCTCTGTCCCTCCTCCTCTGGGTCTGCAACAGAAGATGTGTGTGTGGGGGGGGGGGGGGGGGGGGGAGGCTGCCACAAGGGGGTTCTGGGATCTTTCGAGTGGGGAGCGGGAAAGGGTTAAGGATTTCTCTTGCCGAAGAGAAAATGACCACCCACCGCAAGGAGAGACACGGGGAAGGTGCGCGTGGAGGTTTTTCCAACGTGAGCTGAGCAGCCCAGGAGCCGCGCGGGAAGCTGGGGGGGGGGGGGGGGCGGGATTCTAAGGCAGGAAGCGACAGGGAGGCTCAGTCCCCGGAGAAGCGGGGCCTGGAGGAGTGGGGGGCTGTGTCGCTCCCCTTCCTTCTCAGAGCTGGGGCTCCGTGGCGAACCCGAGACCCGCTGCCTGTCAGCCCGCGTCAAAGTTGGTCTTCACTTAAGACGGCCCGCCGTTGTCAACACTGTAATTAGCGACAAGCCACTTGCAGGCCCTTTCGTATTTACTGTAATAATATTATTCATAATGGAGCCATTCGGTATTCATGTGGACATCACACGTAATTCCACCGTAATGTAGCGTTAATTAATGTCCACTCTGGCCGCCTCTTCTAGTATAGGAAACAATTTCTGGTAAGAGACGCCGGTGTCATTTAAGCAGGGGTCGGATTGTAATTTGAATAATGATATGCATTGCTTCGTGTCTCCGTGCCTCTGCCGCCACCCTCACCTCCTATCCCCCCCCACCCCCCCGCCTGAGGGCTCTCACACACTCACACACATACACACACTCACACACATGCACACACACACACCCCCATTGTGTGTGAGGGGCTGAACAGGTATCTGTAAGGCCAACATTAGTGTAGAGGGTTTGGAATCCCTTTCTCAGACCTCCTTGCAAACATTGAAGTTTGTCACGGGGCAGCTGTGGGTGGCCCTGCCATGGCCTCCCAAACTGCTGGTTCAGTGTCTCCCCTAAAAATTACATGGTCGGGTGAGAGGGCTGTACTTCCTACTGGGGACCATTTAAAGTGACAGTTACAAAGGGACTTAGAAAATAAAAGCAAGTACCCACCTCCCTCTCTCTCTCTCTCTCACCCCCTCTCTCTCTCTCTCTCTCTCTCTTTCCTGTCTTTGCTCCCCACCTATTTGTTAGGAGCAAACCCGGGCTCTCTCGCCAAGCTCAGGGGAAGGCGCTGAGCCGCACCTGGCCGGCGGCTCGCAGAGGCTGGCCGGCCCGCAGCCCCACGCTCACCCCGGGCTCAGGGCTGCTAATTGCTCCTCGCTGGCCTGGGACAAAGTCACGGAGCTCGCCCCGCACTCCGGCCTGAACCTGATCCCTCCGTTCCCGGGTCCTGCGGACGAGGGGATTTAGGGCCTCCTTTTCCTTTAATTCTTTTCTCTCTTTAATGGGTGACTGGGTAGATGCGCCGAGGGCTGCGGCGGCGCGGAGCAGCAGAGGAGTCTATGATGCACTCGCGCTGTGTGGTTTAAAAATCCCTCACCATATGTTTTCTCACCGGAATGCCTCGTCTTGCAAAATTACAGGAACCGAAGCTTAAAAACACAATTAGGTAGTTTAAAATGAAGTATTAAAGAAATACTGCACAGAGTCCCCGGCCTGCCCCTGTTGTCTTCCTCGCTCTTTCCCCCCTCCACGCCTCCCCCCCCCCCCCCCCCCCGCTCTCGGTTTTGTTTTGTTCTTGGCGTATTCAGAAAGCCTTGACTGCATTTGATTTTTATACTAATCGTGCCCCATATTTTTTGGATTATGTTATATGGGCTGCGGTTAAATTATAAATGAAAGAGGGAACTACCAGACTTCTTGTCCTGGCAGCGGCTTTTATGTTGTTACAGAAAATGCCACAGAAAGAAGGAGGAGGCGTTTGGCGTGGAAGGCTCCTCGCTCACTCCGTGCCGCTTATGCGGAGAGGCAGACGCGCAAAGCGAGTGTGGAGGCGTCTGCGTGCAGCGTGTCGGGGTTACAGCACCTCTCCCTCCTCCGAGGGGAGAGCGAAAGGAAACTGAGACACTGCATGCAATGGCTGCATCCTGGCCACCCTCCTCGTCTCCTGCTTTATACATGCCTCCTCTGCAGCACACACATGCACAGGACACACACACATGCATGCACATGGACGTGTGCACGGACACACAGCATGGATACACATACACATGGACACACACGTGGACACACACATACACACATGGGCACACATGCATTGACACACACGCATGGGCATGCAGAGACACACAGACACAGGGACACACAGACACACATGGATAGACATACACATGGACACACACGCGCACACACGGACGCAAACACACACACCTGGACAGACCCCACCTACTTTCAGTTCAATTTCTTACCAAGGGAAAAGCCAGTAAACAATGCCGTGTGGTGCCAACCTAAATGCCATCCTCCACAGCACCCGGCACCTTCTTTTAAAATTCTTAAGAGAAGAAAAGAAACAGGAAAAGGCAACCAGGAGCCGGCATGAGCCGGCGCGAGAGAAAGGAGTCGGGGCCGACTCCGAACCTGTGTGTTTCTGCTTTCCGTTAACCTGGTTTCCCACCCGCCCCCCGTGCAGTCCCCGTCTCACAGACAACTCCTGCCCCCGCTCAGCGCCCGGCCACATCGCGGCCTGAGCCCCGAGCTGGCGGGGAGACATCGCTGTCGCTCGGCAAACTGACGGCACGTCTCCCCGAGAGGCTGTGGCGTTTGCGGTCCATTGTCGCCGCGCTGCAGGCACGGAGGAGCACGTCCTGCGTTCCATCTCCTGCCGTGCTCAGCCGGGCTGTGCGTGTGTCCCCCGTTTTCGCCACCTGGGCTGGGGGCAGAGGTCAGGGGAGCCGGGAGGGCTGCCTGTTGGCAGGAAGCCCACGGCGGGGCTCTCCCCGATGGATGGAGGCGTGCGGCTTCTGGGGGCAGCCTGCGAGCAGCTCCCCAGAAAGGGCAGCCTCCGTGGGGCATCCGGAGCAGAGGGACGCCCCCCGTTTGTAGCTAAGTGTGTTCTCCAACGTCTGGAGGAGTCTTTGATGTGGAATTTAAAACGGGGCTGGAGAAATAGCTTCGCCTTCATTGCCGTTCACTCTGCAGTGATGGGAGCCGCTTTGCCGAGGCGGCGGGGACCGGAGCACAGCCCGGCGCTGCGTGCTCCCCACACTCTCCGCGGGGAGGGGGGGCTCGGCCGTGCCCCCTGTCACGAGCCCCAAAGACTCTCTGTGCATGCGTGTGTGTGCATGTGTGTGCTCTGTGTGTGTGTGCTCTGTGTGTGTGGTGTGTGCCTATTTTTTTTCCCCTTCTTCCGGGGATGAATTGTCTCCCCGAGGTAACAGACCTCCTTTTGCAGCCCTTGGTGGAGTTTGGTTAGGGGCTACCTCTGGGCAACATGAACTTGGCCTTGCGGAGTCTGAGGCGCGCGCCTCGCGCCTGTTAAGAATCAGGGCGCGCGGGAAACAGCCCGCAGCCATACAGCTGATCCTTTCTCCGGATTTGCATCTTTTCTGCGGTAATGGGGCCGGGCGCCACGATGCTCACAGGCTCTAAATAGATGCTAAGTGGTTGTTTCTAGTTCCTTCCAGCTCTGCTCAGAGGGACACTTGCCCTTCCCCCCAAACGCCCCCCCCCCAAGCCTCCCCCCCTCCGCAGGCCCGGGCTCCGAGGCTGTGGCTCCCGCACGGCTCACCCGGCAGCAGGAAGGACGCCAGCGGAGCCTCGGTGCTGGGCCACTGCCCGCGGGGCCTGAGGCTGTGCCACCGCAGGATGCCGCCTCCCGCAGCCCGGGAAGGCCTGGCAGGGAAGTGGGGCTTGAAGAGAGATGGGGTGGAGAGAGCGGCACTGGCCTGGGCCTGGAGTCCCAGGTGAGCCGTGGGAGCCAGCGAGGGGCAGGGCAGGAATGATGGGCTCAGGCCGGGGCCTCCAGGGGACACCCCCCGGGCCGGGGTCCCGCTCATGTCCCTGGACCTGGGCCAGGGGCCGGCTGTCCCAGAGCCAGTATTTTTTCTAATGTGGTTTTGATTAAGCCCGGGCTAACGTTTTGTGTTCTGAAGCTGGAACAGATGTGTGTGCTAATTTTCTAACACCCTCTGCCCGCCCCCGGGCCAGCGCATGCTGCCTCGATGGTGTGGCCATCGGGTGAGACCTGACGGCTCTGCCTGCAGCTGGTTTAGGGGGCAGATTGCAGCCCGGGGACCCCAGGACTCCTGGGGGGGGGGTTCAGGAGAGAATGTCCTGGCGGGGTGGGTGCCCCCACGGCTGATCTGGAGACTCGAGGAGCAAAGTAGCAGCAGGGCCCAGCCCTTCGTCGCCCGCTTCCCCACCCCCTGGCCGACGCCCGCCAGCCCGCCACGCACCCGGAGGGAAATAGCGTGCACAGCGTTCAGTCGCTTTCCGGACAGCTCCTCGCACCCCGGGCCTTCACATCCTCCTTCCGTTTCCGGCGCCCGCTCTTTCCTGACCCGGAATAGGAGCCACGTCGGCAGAAATGAGCGAAAATTAGAGGGAAAACACCTGTTCTTCCTTCATAACAACGTAAGATTGCTGGTTCCTTCCCTAGTTACAAGTAGATTTCGCTTAGTGTGTGGATAAAAATCGCACATAAGTAAAAAGTGTCTTTGGCTAGGTTCATTTAAAAAACAGTCATATATATATGTATATATATATATATATATATACATATATATAGAATTTGTCATACATTTTTATTTGTTTTTCTCTTTTTCATGCTTCTGTGAAACATATTGGTTCATATGTGATGTGTCTGCCTGGCTCAGTGGCTGAGCCCCAACCTAGGAGCCGAGAGGCCCCAGTTCCATTCCTGCTCGGGGCGCACGCCCGGTTTGCGGCTTCCGTCCCCAGTAGGGGGCGTTCAGGAGGCAGCCGATCAGTGATTCTCTCTCACCGTTGATGTTTCTGTCCCTCTCCCCCTCTCCTTTCCTCTCTGAGATCAATGAAATATATTTTATACACCCCCACCCCGCCCCACCCCGAATACGGCCTGTCTAATGCTGGGCGGCTAGGGCAGCTCTGGTTCCCGTGGGGATGTTTCCGTCGACAGGAGAAAGAGTCCACCGCCCCAGAAAGCTCGCAGAGCTCGGGAAGGGCTGTCAGAGACTTTCATTTTCCCGACGTGCCCCGGTCCTCATCTCCGTCGGCAGGCTGGGCTGAACCCCCCCGGGGGAGCCCCGGCCTGCTCCGTCTGCAGCCTCTGGCCCGCGCCATCGGAGATTTTCCCGGTGAAGTCATTGCTGGTGTGAGTTACCGGGGAGGGAGCTGGGCCAGCTGGGCCGGCTCAGCTGCAGCCCGGGCGCCGGCCCCTGACAGCCCCCCTCTGGGAGACACCGGACAGGAAGCCGGGGGCTGGGGACGGGGCCGCTCCTGTCCTTGCGAAAGTGACCTCCAAGAATGAGATGCGCTCGTCGGCCACGCAGATCCTAGTGAGAAGCAGCCTTCCTCAAAACTAAACATTTCCAGTATTTTTTAAAATTGATTTCCAAGAAGGAGAGAGAGAGAAACATCGATGACGAGAGAGCGTCGCTGCTCAGCCACCTCCTGCCCGACCCGCACCGGGGATCCAGCTGGAAGCCCGGGCATGCGCCCTGGCCGGGAATCGAACTGTCACCGCCCGGTTCCTAGGTCTACGCTCATCCACGGAGCCCCGCTGGCCGCACTCCAACGAAATTCGAGTGGAACGTCCTGGGACGTGGCCCGTCACACGTGACGAGGTAGACAACACACTGCGGTGACTCCATGCCGACGTCGGGGAGAGGGCACGAAGCACTGCAGGCTTTCAGGGCCTCTTGCTCAGGGACCTGGGGGGGCATGCTCTGTGGGAAGGCGCTGGGCTGGCATTTGTCGGCAGATGCAGTGCCCCCACTCACAACTGGTGCCGAACTTTCCACTCTGCGTTGCAGCCCACCCGGGGCCAGAATCCGGGTCCCATCGGGGGAGAGAGGCTGGGGGTGGAGGAGAGCGACCCCTCTCCTCCCCCGCTCTGCTCCCCTCCCCTCCCGTCCCCTCCCTCCCCCGTTCCTCCCCGAGGCCCAGCCTGCCCCGACCTCCCCACCCACACAATTACCACATAGCATCCAGATGTCCAGAAACATTTCTGAGAACTCTATGAAACTTGATAGAACGTGAAACGCGATAGGATATGAACTCAGTGACATAGTTATAAAACAGCCCGAGTTCTCTATGTCGGAATACGTCTCCCGGGGTTCACCCCGCCAGAGCTGCCTGGGGCCTGTGGGGGGATCCGCCAGGACCTCCACCTGCCCCCACTCCTTTCCTTGAGGGGAGGGGCCTGGCCCCCACAAGTGTCCCGAGAAAGAAAAAGGCATTTGTTATTCTTTCCTATGAAACTGGAGGAGCCGGGGGCATTCCCATGGGCACGGGATTCCTAAACGGCAGAGATTTCTCCACCGTTCGGCCTCCGAGACGGGTGTGTTCCATGCTGCCCAGCAAGTGGCCCCGAGGCCTCACACCCGTCCAGTCTCACCCAGGCTTAGGCTCCTGAAGGGGGGAGGGAGAGGGATGGGAGTGTGGTGATCCCTCCCCTCCCCTGGAGGCTGGGACCTCCCCGAGGGCAGGCTCAACCCTGCACCGCATTTTCGTCCCCTGTCAGCTGCTGAGTGAAATTTGGCTGGAAGCCTGCAGATAGGCATGCTCTGAGATGCCTGCAAATCCATAGGGTGCAGGAGTTCGGGGTGAGGATGTGCTTTGGTGTTGCACACGAGTCTCTTTCATGAAAATGGATGGGCGTGCGACTCACAGGTGTTTGAGGGGGTGCCCTGTGCCGGGTTTGAGGGCAGGAAGGACGTGCAAGGAATCAGAGCAGCCAGAAAGCATCGTGGCCAAGGGGGCGGGGGGCAAGCATCCTGGGGTCGCCTGCACTGAGGTCCACTCCAGCTCACACTGACCAGTTGCGAAGCACAGGACCCCGCCCCCCCAACAGTGCCTCAGCTTCCTCCCCGCCTGTTCACGGGAGATTGGTACCCTAAGACGGCCCCTCCGCTGGGAGGGGTCTGCTTTATGAATCGGTTGTGAAAGAAGAGTGTTTGCTATCGCTTTAAAAACACCCGGGCTGGCGGAGCTTGCTCTTTTCCCCGGTACATTACAAAACTGCGTATTTTTGAAAGAAATCACATTGCCAGCAGAGGAGAGTCCCACTGTGGCATTTGTTTGAAATGTAGATTCCTTTAAAAATTGTAATTGGCCACGAATTCACTCCTTGCGTTAACATTTTGGTGATTTAGCCTTTTTTTTCCCTATAGTTTCATATATTAATATTGTTCTGTGCATACAATTGTGTATATTGTCCCTCCACTTAATGTTCTGTTATAACCTTCTCCTGCTTTTTCCATCAACCGAGCTTTATGAACACGCGCCATAAAGGCGGGTGATTTGCAGGTGGATTTAACACAATTTACACAACGTACGCTAACCGTAACGACTCGACGTCACTCTTCATTAGTAGGCGCTTGGGTTTCTGCTCCTCCGCAGGGAGATACAACTGGTGTTGGGCATCTACGGGTACAAAGTGTGCCCCACACGCATGACTGTTTCTTTGGGACAGATTTCAAAAAAGATTATTTCTGCTGAAACCACTTTGGCTCCGTGGATAGAGCGTCGACCTGCGGACTGGAGGGTCCATGGTTCGATTCCAGTCAAGGGCATGTGCCTTGGTTGCGGGCCCATCCCCAGTAGGGCATGTGCAAGAGGCAGCTGATCAATGTTTCTTTCTCATCCATGTTTCTAGCTTTCTGTCCCTCTCCCTTCCTCTCTGTGAAAAATCAATAAAATATATATATATTTTTAAATAGTACTTCTGATGGAGAGGGTTTGGCGGTGTTGCCTCCGGAAGAATTTTCCGGGTTAACTATTGTGTCCAGGGGATCATTGTCTCGGTTCCCCTTCCCTGTCAAGAATAGCAGCTACCACGTGGCTGGTGTGGCTCAGTGGTTAGAACATGGTGCCACACACTGGAGGGTTGCAGGTTTGATTCAGGTCAAGGGCAGGTTCGATCTCGCCCCCCGTCGGGCTGTATGGGGCAGGCAGCCAGTCCATGTGTCTCTCTCACATGATGTTTCCTTTTGTCTCTCTCCTCTCTCTCTTTTCCTCCTCCCTCCCTTCCACTCTCTCTGAAACATCAGCGGGAAAGATACCGTCCCTGGTTGGGGAAGGATTTTGTAAAAAATAGCAGGTACTTGCAAAGAACACTCACGGTTTGACCTGGAGGCCCTGCGGCAGCTGCGGCCTCGGACAATGTTCCTGCCCCTGGCCCGCCTGCTGGCTCGGTTTCAGGGAAAGGGGCCACTTGGCCAGCCCAGGCCTGGGCAATACACACGGGCTTCGTGCCTGGACACCAGAGGAAGCATTCAGGTGCCCAACTGGCACCATTCGATTTGCAAAAGTTCCCCCTTGGACCATCCATCCGCAGAAGCCAAGAACCACGCGAAGACTGTCCTGTACCCCAGCTTTTCTTCCCATGGAGCTGCTCCCACGCCTCAGCGTTTGCAGAAAGCGTGGAGGGTGGGCCAGCGCCCGTGACTCCGCTGGCAGTGAGGGGGAGCAGCGTCACCCCGGGGGCACCAGACAGATACCCCTTCCCCTTCCCCACGGTGGGATGGGAGGACCTAATCGCCACCCTTTCCCTGGCAGCCGTTAACCACAGCACTGCCACACCCCACGGAGGTCACAGTTCACACCCTTTGAACTATGAACTCAAGTGCACACTCTCGCTTCGAAAGGGCGTAACGTGGGGGCCAGACTTTGGGGATCAGCTGTGCAGATGGTGACTCAGAACGGAGGCCCTTTGGAGGTTGTCTAGGGATAAAGGTGGGAGGGGTGCCGCGGTTAGATGTCAGTGGCGGTGCAGTCCCACCTGCGGGGCTCCCAGCACCTGTAACAGCGACAACTTCTGACCCCCGAACGGGACCCCCAGTGTTTTTGGTGCTCCACGAGGCGGACAAAACACGTTTTCCAGGTGGAACTAAGCAGCTTGTTAAAAGTTCCTCTTCAGCCCTACCCAGTGTGCTCAGTGGATAGAGCGTCGGCCTGCAGACTGGAAGGTCCCAGGTTCGATTCCCATCAAGGGCATGAATCTTGGTTGCAGACACATACCCAGTGGGGGGTGTGCAGGAGGCAGCTGATCGATGTTTCTCTCATATCGATGTTTCTAACTCTCTCCCCTCTCCCTTCCTCCCTGTAATAAATCAATAAAATATATTTTTAAAAACACAAAAATTAAAGTTCCTCTTCAGTTTCCGCCCAGATACAGCAGGGGACCTGGGTCTCAAAGGACCTGGGTCAGCCCATTCCTGAGAAACACGAGTTACAATGCTTCCTTCGGGTTCTCTCCCTTCTAGGACCGAGACATCTAAGGAAGGAAGGAGCTGGAATGATGTCTGAACCGAAGAGCCGTTAGTTCGGTAGCTGTCCCGGCGCTCAGGAGATGCCCTCAGCTGACCTTGACTTCATTCCAGTGGTGAAGGGAAACCGGCTGAAACGGGCACAGGAAGGGCCGGCAGCCCAGGTGGCAGGGTGCCCGGAGAAC
>CM050510.1:123594330-123806830 GCA_027563665.1 Antrozous pallidus
TAAATTGGGGGCTCAATACTTGAAATTAGCTAATTCCTGATGGAAACACCTCCTACCTGCCTCTCTGATGACTAAAGTTACGTGAAACCTTCCTGCTCCTCCCTGGTTCCATATTAGGTCTGTACCCACTTCCATCCAGGCTGAGCGTCAACACAGCACTCAATAATAAAGCAAAGACAGGCAAACACGCAGAACCACACCCCGAGGGCAGCAGTTGGCAAACGCCTGCCTGTCTTTGCCTGTGGGAAGCCTCCTGGTAATTAGCCAGCTTTGTATGGAGTGGATTTCTAGTCAACGCCCTCTTTCTGTGCTTACAGCAGCTCTCCCTCCTGTGGTCAGGTCTTAGGTGGAGATGACAGGATTGCCATGGACCAAGGAGCACTCAGCTAGTAAGGCCAAACAGAGCGAGGGCTTGACCTAGACTTGCTGTTGGCCAATTCAGCTCTCTTCCAGTTTCCTCAAGCTTCATCCTTCCTCGCAGGGTGCCATCGATTCCTGAGGAGGATGGAACTGTGGCCTAAAGGAGGTTTGACTCTGAGCTCTCCTAAGCATCCTCTGTCAGGCCCACAGAGCCGTGGACGTGGTAACTCATATAAACCAGCCTGTTCAGTCCTGGGCCGTGGGCCGTGGGCCGCTATAACAGCGCATCGCAGATGGAGGAGCTTAGGAAAGCGGGCTTATTTCTCACAGCTCTGGAGGCCTGGAAGTCTGAGACCAAGGGCCACCGTGGTGGCTTCTGCTGACCCCTTTTCTGACTCCTGTGGCACCTTCTCTCAGTGGTTCCTCAACAGGAATCGGTGGTACTCTGCTCTGTGGCTTCTCTTTATTTTTAAAGCACTCATCCTACTCAAGCGGGCTCTACCCCCATGGCCTACCAGTGGTCGGCAAACTGTTGCTCTCGAGCCACACGTGACTCTTTGGCCCCTTAAGTGCGGCTCTTCCACAAAATACCACGGCCTGGGCGAGTCTATTTTGCAAAAGGGACATTAGAAAAAGTTTCAGTTTAAAAAATTTGGCTCTCAAAAGAAATTTCAATTGTACTGTTGATATTTGACTCTGTTGACAAATGAGTTTGCCGGCCACTGGCCTAAGCACACCCCAAATATCATCATCTTTGGGAGTTCGAGATTCCAGCCTTGTGAGTCCCAGCAATTCAGAGCTGCACACCCCTGGTCTATGGGGAGCCCGGGCACTTCCTGAGCAGCCCCCTAAGCTTCCCCACGCTCCTGGGCACTGCCATGGGAGCCAGAGGGCCAGGTGTCACTTCAGGGCCTCTTGTGCCCAAGAAGAAGACTACATTTGAATAAACTAGACAAAATCCTGGTATTACTTTTTCATCTTCCTCCCCGCCAACTCTCCATTTCCCAACTGTAAAATACCTTTTTAGAGGAAGACAATTTTTCCCTAGCTGGTTTGGCTTAGTAGATAGAGCATCACCCTTTGGACTGAAAGGTCCCGGGTTCGATTCTGGTCAAGGGCACATGCATGGTTTGTGGGCTCAATCCCCAGTGTGGGGCATGTAGGAGGTAGCCTATCAATGATTCTCTCTCATTATTGATGTTTCTATCTCTCTCTCCCTTTCCCTTCCTCTCAGAAGTCAATATATATGATATATGATATATGATATGATATAATATAATATAATACAAACTATTTAAAAAAAGAGGACACATTTTCTGAAGGAAAGAATAGGTCAACATTTTTTTGAATGTATACTTGGATACAATCAATTTTTTCCCACACCGATCTAGCCTTAAAGGGAGACTTGCCATCTTATTGCTATCTTTGATTCATGAATATTGAATGATTGTGAGGTTCCCCTGTACATACTGTGCTGTATGCTCTAGGGCAAGCATGTCAAACTCAAAGGCTAACACAGGCCAAGTAAATGAGGCATGTGGCCTGTGGGCTGTGAGTTTGACATGCTTGCTCGAGGGCTAGTTAAAAAAAAAAAAATATATATATATATATATATATATATATATATATATATATATATTGGTAAAACTGGTGGAGAAAATGATACATTGTCTGTGTATGCTTCTCTGGGTTTGGAACAAAAAGAAGGATTTGTCCTTGGACCAGCCACAGGGAGAAAAGCCCTTGTGGTAGATTAACTTTAAGAAAGCTTGACCTGATCTTTGGAAAAGATCCTCGAGAATACACACCAGGGACCAGTAAAAATACTTACCCTAAATATCACAAAATTGAATGGCATTGAATGATAAATATGAATGATTAGGTGGTTGTCAATTTGACACTAAATATCAAAATAACACTTCCCATTTTTTATGTTGCTTTCCATTAGATCCATTTGAACTGGGGGGAGCCACGAGGTAAGTGTGTTGTTTTAATATTTTCTAAAATGCTGTTTGAAAAATACCCCTGAACGAGTGGCCGAGTGGCCAGGTGGGTCATGATGAATACTTCTGAGGCCTCTATTGTGTGGGTGTGTGGAGAGCACCTCAGGGGGGTCCCGTTTAGAAAGAGCCTGGGACCTGTTTATTTGGGGTCCTCTCGTAACTTAGGAATTTGGCATCACGTTCTCAGATGGTCATGCTTAGCTGAGTGTAGACATCGACAGTTGGGCTGATGGCCACTAAAGAATGAAGGAGCGTGCACATAGATCTCCAGAAAGGAACATGTAAGAGTAAGCATCAGACCATCACTGTCTGAGTCCAGATAGGCCTTCCTTCCTGGGTTGAGGGCGTCCTTTTTCTGCGAGTTGTTACCATTGAGGATCATCTTGGTCGACTGAGAGGGAATTTCCTGAGGCTGTGCTATAGGTCTGTATGGAAGCCAGTAGCCAAGCACCCCAAATCTGTGTCTCCTTCCCGAGCACACATTGTGTTTGCCCGTATCTCCATCCCCTGCAATTAGAGGTGGCTGAGTCCTACTTGGGAGAGTTTGAGAAGAGCGGTGTGTGCCATTTCCGCACCAAAGCCACCACTGCCTTCCATTGCCAAGGCTGAGGGATGACAAAGGATGTAGGAGCCATCATCTTTCAGTCACCCAGCGGGGGGGGGGGTGGAGGGGAGGGGGTGCAGGGAATGCTGCCAGTCCTGTGGGAACATCTACTTCGCACTGATAGGTAGGTGAGAACCAACGTCTGTTATGTTTGAACCGCAATATATTTTGGGTCTTTTGTTGGCACAGCCCAGCCTGCTCTTACCCAAGTTGGTGAGAGTGCCCATAGCCATGTTGCAGATTAGTGGCAATCACTTGGGAGGATGGTTAAAATGAGATTACCAGTCCCAGAGAGTCTGACTCACGTGGTCTGGGATTGGGTGTGGATCTACCCATTCTCTATATCCATTTATGAGTTTATTCCAGTTCAGGAGCGTCACCGTGAGTCATAAAGGAAAACAGAGCCAAGGTGGTGTGGCTCAGTGGTTGAGTGTCGACCTATGAACCAGGAGGTCACGGTTCAATTCTTGATCAGGGCACATGCCTGGGTTGTGGGCTCAATCCCCAGCGTTGGATGTGCCAGAGGCAGCAAACCAATGATTCTCTCTCATCGTTGATGTTTTCTATCTCTTTCTCCCTCTCCCTCCTCTCTGAGATCAATAAAAATATATGTTTTTAAAACGAAAAGAAAAACAGAAAGGAAAGACCATATGCACCATGGAGGGAAGAGAATGTGCATGGACAGTTATTCAGAGTTTAGGCTCGGAGAAATCATTAAAATGGGGCCGTTAGAGTAGAGCTTATTTGCTTTTATACATTACAGCATTTCAGCCTGGAAAAAAAATATTAGTAATGTAACAGGGACTAAAATGAAACAGTTCAGAAAGGTTCATAATGAACATAAATTCTCCTGCTGCATTCCTTTTAGCGCCAGGTCAATATTCTGTGAGCCATCACTCTTAATTTTTTGTAAATTTTGTTTTTGCTTCAAATCTGTGAGCCGAGTAGATTTATTTTTGTTTCTTGATGTTTCAGCTTTCAATGTTGCTTATAACATGACTGTTATGAAAGAAGAGGATTTAGTGAAATTTTATTCCACTTCTCTTCTCCTTCCAATTTGGTTAATTCACAAGTTTCAGTTCATCAACTGGCAATTTTTGAAAATCCAAACAGCATAATGAACACTTTCCCCATTGAAAGTATTTCTTGAGTACCCACTCATCCTTTTTTCTGCCTCTCTTTCCTCCCACTTCTCAATTTTGTCAGCTGTCCTATTCCTTTATATTAGCAAGGTTATCGCTTTGTATCCTGATATGGATTCAGTTAGTCTTCAGCAAATTTTAACTCAAAGTGGATTTCAAGATTTCAAATCCAATGAACACCACTTATATTGCTACGATTCTGGAAACAGTGTTCTCTGCAGAAATAAATGCTTTGCTAAAATTACCTCTCCTTTCCAAAGTGCCCAATTGGGCGTGATTGCTGTGTGAAATGTTTCTGACACTAAGTTAAAATCGAGTCTTCTCATTTACCTTTGATAAACTCAACTTTTATTCAAACTCTCATACTTAATGTTACCTATAGTTCCCCATCTCTCCCCATAGTTACCTCACTGTGCCTGAAGTTCTCATCTACATTGCTTGATTTCTCAACCCACTGTGTGGATGCCATGTTTGAATTACACTTTCTGCTCCCCAAGGTTAATCTATTGATTTCTGTTCTCTCTTGTTGGAGCTGTGCTTTCCTATCATTTCTGTGTCCCCAAAAGTCCTTATTCTTCCTTCATATTTGAATGATGGTTTGACGGGGTATAGAACTGAAGGTTGACTATAGACCTTGCGGTCTTTGAAGGCATTGTCCTATTAACTCCCAGTGAGTATGGGTTGCCGTGGAGAAGTCTGGTGTCCACCTGACCCCTTTTCTTTTGCAGGCAAACTTTATTTTTTGATAGCAGTTGATGGTTTTCTTTTATTAGTGTTCTGATTTCACACTGATGGCTTTGTCTCTTATAAAAATGATTGTGGTTTTGACCCTTTCAATCTTAGGATGTTTTCTTCAATTTTGGAGAATTCACTTTGATTATTGTATTCCTTTCCTGTTTTCTCTGTTCTTTTTATCCTGCTAGTTGGAAATTGGACTAATTTTATATCATTTTTGTTCTTGACAAATTAGTTTTCTTAGAAGTATTCTCAATTTTACATTTCAAAATTTACAGATATTTAAATGCATTCCTTTTAACTGTCTAGAACTCCTTCTTGTTGTGTGTGTGTGTGTGTGTGTGTGTGTGTGTGTGTGTGTGTGTTTCCACTCTACCCCACGCAAGCTTGCTTTATATTAATTGGGTGAGAGATCAGTTGCTGACTGGAAGAGCACGTGCCGACATTGTAAGGGCATATTTAGGATCACTAATACCTGCATAGTTGCCAGGTTTTCTGCAGATTGTTCATTTTCATCCTTCAGAGACATGGTCTCAGATGTTAGTAGCTATATGCCTAGCTGCTTGGTTTTCTGCTTTCAGAGGTAGGTGTTTGTCTGAAACTAACGCTTGTTTTTCAGGCCCACGGGTTACCCTGCCTTCTACCACCCATGCTGTCTCTGAGTCGTGTAGCTCTATTGGAACATTGGTCCCTCGGTGGCTTGTTCACTCATCCTGTATGTCCTGAGCTTTGGTGTTTCCATGCTTCTTCCCCAGCACTACTTCTTGATCCACGTTTTGATTTCTAGGAAGCTGTTGAAATCTCTTATTGCTGGTGGTCTCTCAATACGCCTTTTTACTGTGAGCATGAATTCAAAAAACGTGAATTCCTTCTCAGGCAGGAGAAAAATGCACATGCCGCCATTTTGAATCAGAAACCCCCAATCCTTCTTTTCTACAATCTCTTCATTGATGCAGTATTGTCGCTATTGTTGACTTGCAGTCAGGAATGAAAGAACAATCTAAGATATGCTGTCATGAAACTGCGCATGTACACTTTGGGAGACTCTGTCTGGCAAGCCAAATTGGAGACCGAACCTATTGACCCCCCAGAATGGGAAATGCTAGCGTCAGTCTTGATCAGGGCCCGAGCTGGGGAGACTGGAGCTCAGTGCTCATGGGCAGATTCCCCAGAAAGGGGTAGAGGCGGGTCCTGCTCTTTGAGGCTCACAATTGCATTGGCCTGAGGATCAGGATTCTCCTAGGAGATCACCGGGCTCAGGATGTAGCGTTCTGTTGTGATTCAGGTTATAAACATGATCTGATGTATGTTGCAATTCAGGAAGGCTTGTGTACAACACTTTCAGGCACAGCCTATTTCCTGCCTGCCACCTGTGCAGTGGGATGTGGGAAAAGGGGTGTCCTGATCCCTGTCTAAGAAGTTTTAAGCTCCGCTAGGTTCTAGGTCACACTCATTTCTCCTATAGCCTGCGTCTCCCCTCCTTGACTCAAGTCTGGTGCTGTATCCCTGTTTCTCAGCCCCGGGTGTCCCTAGGTGTGGTGTCAGGTGAATTTTCCTTCTAAAATTTTTAAAGTTTTCCCCCCTCCCTTTCCCTCCTGCGTATATCATAAAGAAGGCAAGCAGAAAGGCATCTCCACCCACAGGGGTAGGGGCGGGGGGTTTCCTGCTTCCAATGTAGCTGGTTGCATCAAGAGGTCTGATGCTCATCTTTCATGTGGGGTCATGACAGTCCTTTGGTTCTCTGCTTCACCCCTGCCTTCCGGTATCTCCTCTGAGGTCAAACCTCATTGCATGGATCACCGTGGAGGTTCAGGTGATGAGCAGGAATGCAATATGCAAAACAGGTTTGTCACTGGGAGCCAATGACTGGCTTCGGGGGCCTCCCTCGGCGTCTGTCAGATCCGCTGTGTTAGATGATTGATAGCTGGGCACATCCTCGAGCTGCTGAGCAGGCTATTTTCCCCCGCTGCGTTGGCAGTGCTCGGGCCGAGGACTTTTGTCCTTTGAGGAACATGGCTTTGATGTTCTGGAATCTTATCAGGATAATTATCTTGTTTTTAAAATAATGGAAGTCTCAGAGATACCGCAAATCCTAAACGGTGACAGCTTGATGGGAGGGTTTAGGATACCCGCTAGGTAAAGATTTAGTAACTGCTAAGATTCTTTTAAAAGTTACACATCCTTGTCATCTTTTAATTACAGAATGGAAATAAATATGTACAGATCTGTGCCTTTAAATTAGTTGAACATTGTAAAGATGCTATTCCAGCAAGAAAACTATAGAGACTCCATGTTAGCGGAATTAATGATGCCCAGGATGGTCCATACCAGCCATGGGGAATGATTAGGCTCAGAGTCACCCAAAGGGAGTCCCACTCTGTGAGTCACCCGGGAAAGCACTGCAACATGTATTTTCAATACTGACAACATGACTGTCTCTTAAAACAACATAGACAGACAATTACTGTCTAACTCTAATTGTTTAAATAATTATTTAAAAAATAAAAATATTCAGATACATGGAAATGAAGATATCTGGAAATAAGCTGAACTCAGATCAAATGATACTGAAGTGGAACTTGTAAGGACCATTAGTTTTGAAAAAATATGATTGTAACAGTAATTGCATAGTTTATTTATTTATTTATTTTTAAAATATATTTTATTGATTTTTCACAGAGCGGAAGGGAGAGGGATAGAAAGTCAGAAACATCGATGAGAGAGAGACATCTATCAGCTGCCTCTTGCACGCCCCCTACTGGGGATGTGCCTGCAGCCAAGGTACATGCCCTTGACCGGAATCGAACCTGGGACCCTTGAGTTCTCGGGCCGATGCTCTATCCACTGAGCCAAACCAGTTAGGGCAGTAATTGGATATTTAATTGCAACCGTCAACCAAGGCAACCACATGGCTCTGTGAGCTCCACAGAGGTGACCAATGACCCTGGACCAATTGAACCCAAAGGTGGAGGATCTTGGCATGAGAACACACACCTCCTGAAGGTGAAACGGAAGGCAGGAGTGACAGGGATTTGGGTTCAGGCATGGCTTGTTGAGAGACAGCTGGTGGGCGTCAAGCCATCTACCTGGTCATCTTCTTCCTGGAATGTGACATTCAGGTACAATGAGATCGGGCTCATGAAAAGGGGAGAGGTAGGGATCTGAGCCGATGTGGTAGGAAGACCGGTGTGGACGGCTGACCTCCTGCAGATTCACAAAGTCCGCCTCAGACCTCAGGATGCGGCCTTTGAGCCTGGGTGCCACCATCAGAGACTCTGGATTGACAAAGGTTTTACCTACACGAAGATGTGGTCCCTCCAGTCAGAGGAAAGTCACCCTTGACGATGAAGTCTCATTCTTTTGTGGGCCCCTTTATCACCTTTGACCCTAACACTAGTGGCATTTTCTCCAGGGAGTCCTGAGAAGGTGGGCCAGGGCCCCGTGCCAGAAGAAGTCAGCTAGGAATGGTCTCCCTGATGAAAGACAAGAGCCCCACAGAAGTGAACACGCTCCCAGGGGCCCTCCCTGGGGGAGTGCCTGCCCACGCTCTCAGGGGAATGCTTCTTCAGGGAAGAAAGAACTGACCTTTTCCTAACAAACCTACACTATTGGACTAGGTGTCAGCGTGGGGACTGGGAACCTTAGGCCAGTGGTCGGCAAACTCAAGAGTCCACACAATCAACTATCAACAGCACAACGACTGAAATTTCTTTGGAGAGCCACATTTTTTAAACGTGAACTTCTTGTGTCGCCACTCCTTCACAATGGACTCGCCCAGCCCGTGGTATTTTGTGGAAGAGCCACACTCAAGGGCCCGAAGAAACGCATGTGGCTCGAGAGCCTCAGTTTGCCGACCACGGCCTTAGGCGAAAGGATCTGGAGCCCCGTATTAAAATTATACTTAGATGCGCAGCTCTTTGAAATGCAACCTGAAGACAGGCGTGTTTTCTGGTGATAAGAACAGGCTGTCACTTGACGGCCAGCACATACCGTCTCTCCTGTTCTTGCTGGGAGAGGTGCGCCCTCTACTCGGGGTAGCCATCAGCCAAATCCACGGTGCAGGGACCTGAGGTCACCCCTGCCAGGCGTGAGATGGCTCCTGAAAGCCAGGGATGCCTGCCCACGTTGGCATCCAGATTCACGCATTTTTGCCCACATCCTCTTTTGGTTGTGATCCATCGCCTACATCTGTTTTATGCCTCATGTCCTTGCTGCCCTGCTCCCTGTGACGCAGCGAACTTCACTGATCTGCCCTAGAATCGCCTCGTAGCTGAGATTTCTCACGCTGACAGAAGGAGAGGAACTCTTCCGTACGAGCAGGCTGGACAATAGATTAGGCTCGGAAGGACGGCTTTGAGAGATCTCAGGGGTGATGACCTACATTGCTTGTCTAACTGCATCTTCCTGCAGCCAAGACCCCTGGCAGCCGGCACTCAGTGGGATCACTGCGCGCATTAGCTCTGGACACTGGAGGCTCGTTCTGGTTGAGCTGCTGCTCCTGGTGGGGTCCAGCTGTGACCCCAAAAGGTTCACGGCTATGTCTGAGGAATCTGAGTGGCACCGCGGGGTGAACTGTAGTGAGAGTGCTTGGAGCTCCGAGAGGTACGTGTGGAGACACCCACTGGGGCGGGGGGGTGCTGTCAATCAGCGGAAGGCCTTTGCAGTGGGGTGCATCCTACGCCATTTTGTGAGCACCCTTGAAACACATTGCGTTCCCAAGGATTAGACAGGCCTCAAAACTGGAGTTATTGTTTTGTGCCCTGAGGACTCAGAACACTCCCTGAGGTTGGATCTATACAGATCTTCTCGTCTGGGAAATGGGGCAGTTTGGACGAGGTGGTTGCTTGGGTTATCTTATTGCTCTGACCTCCCATCACCCTCTTTTCTATGGCTGCTTCCTCTTGCCATGTCAGTCAGTGCATCACCCAACCCTGCGAACCAGAGGGGGCTCTGTCATCCACGTTGTCCCTGCGTCCGTCTAGGTCTTTCTTGCTGTTCTCTTGGCTCCGTCTCTTCCTCCCACTCTTCAGGTGGCTCAGGGTCAGACACTGTGTTCCAGGGCTGGACCCCGGCCTCCACGCAGCCTCCCTCCTGAAGCAGGAACCATCTCAGCAAGTGCCTTCCTATCCCCAGAGAACCCCGCCTCCTTCCGCCTCCTCTGCCAGCCAACTCCTGTGCTTTCCTTACTCATCTTCCCTCCCTTCCCTTCCTGTTGAATGGCGTTCCCACCCCTGCTGCACCACTAGAACCCCTGAAGGTTTCGGCCGATCTGCTCACTGTCCCTGTGTGTGCACAGGTAGGCACACTCGTGCCTGTGCGGGGTGTGTCTGCGAGCCTTTGCCCTCGTGCTGTAGCTCTAGGCCAGGGGTGGGCAAGCTCATTCGTCCACAGAGCCAAATACCAACAGGACAACGATTGACATTTCTTTGGAGAGCCACATTTTTTAAACGTAAACTTCTTCTAACGCCAGTTCTTCTAATTAGCCTCGCCCAGGCCGTGGTATTCTGTGGAAGAGCCACACTCCAGGGGCCAAAGAGCTGCGTGTGGCTCGCGAGCCGCCGTTTGCCGACCACTGCTCTCGGGCACGCATCCTCCCACCCGCTTCCTCCATCTGTGTAAGGCCTCTCTGGCGACGCCCCCCTCCTGTCCTGCGCTCCTCCAGGGCCCCCCAAACATGCCTCCGTCATTTAGCTTCTGCACGGACGCTTCCCATGCACCCTTTCTTCTGAGCAGCCGTTTAAAATGCAACGCCCACTTTGCGTGGCTCTGTCCTGACCTCGGGGTGACGGGCACTATGGCTCAGGCATGCACTCAGTCAAACCTCCCTCCCTCCCGGCGAAACCTGAGCAATAGCTGGCCACGCCGGTCCCCTTCCCAGGAGGCCCACGCCGAGGCCTTGCTGTTAATTGCACGGAAGCTACCTGAGGCCCTCATTTTTTTCTTTATGCAATAACTAATATGTAAACTGTGATTGCACTCGGAATTGCTGGCACTCACATTCGATTACGGAGGCCCCGCACGTGAGGAGCTGTAAGCACTTCATCAGCAGCCGGGTCTACGCGAGTCACGCCGGGGGCGGGCCACCCCGCCCGGCTCAGAGAGTCACCGCTGTGGGGGCGGCCTGCGGCTGGTGGGGAGGCGCGGGGGTGAGCACAACGGGGAGCACATCATTCAACGGGAAATTCCATTCTGGCGCGGTGAGAAGAGCTGAACTTTGGGGCGATAAGAATAACAATTGTCCTGCCCGTAAAATGGACCCCCGATTGATCCCGTGTGACAGCGTCTTTGACCATGAACCTGCGGGAGGGAGGGTGGCGGGAGGTCGGCCGCGTCTCCGGACGGACTGTGGCACACGTCTGCTCAAGTTCACCGAGGTGCTCGCCCCCGTGGATGCCTCTGACCGAAGGGCACGGTCAGCTCTGCCTGTTCCATCCTGGCTCTGCCCTTGGTGCCTGCAGGCTGGCAGCTGGGAGGGCGTGCGCGGTGCACGGCGGGCAGCGGGTCAGGCGGGCTTAACAGGCCCCCGCCCTTGGACTTGAAGCAGCTCTCCCTCTAAGCAGCTGGGTAAACCTGGCAGAACCCCACCTCCCTGTGCCCTTGTCCTGCTCCAGGCCGAGGCAGGGGTGTCCCCGATGCAGTCCCAGAGACGCCCAAACCGCTGGGGGCGGGGCAAGGTAGCAAGAGCTTCCGGGTCTCAGTGTCCAGAATTGAGAGGCCGACCAGGACCCACGGCGCTCATTCTGGAAGCCCCTGCCCCGCCGCAGAGCCCAGGGCGCGGCAGGAGGCGCCCCTGGCCGGTGAGGACCAGTGGCCTCGAGTTGGGCCTTCGGAAATGGTGCCTTGACCTGGGATCACTCCCAGCCTCCCAGTTACACAGCCCTTCGGCTGTGGGGGCTCAGATCTGCATTCCCATCAACCCTCTCATTGCCCAGAAAGGAAACTGAGGCCCATAGGGGCGATGACAGCATCTCTAGACCATTAGGTCGTCGGGGGGGGGGGGGGGGGGAGTGAGGCTGGTCTTGGGTCCTCTATCCACCATCTGTCTGCCTTTCCCCCAACCGGAAAACATGGCTGAGTGTCTGTGAGGGCCAGGCCCCTTCCCCTCCCCGCCCCCTGCCGCTTGCCTTCTACAGGAACTCGGGGCATGCGGGGCCCCGTAACACAGAGCAGGAGCCGGGAGTGGAGAGACAGTGCCCCCGGCTCCTCCCCGCCCTGTGATCTTGGAGTCACTCCCTCCATGGCACCTCAGAAGCAGAGTTTGGTTCTTGGTTTTACCAGAACAGCGAAAGACGTGAACAGTTGCTTCAGAACCGTGGTCGGCAAACTGCAGCTCACAAGCCACATGTGGCTCTTTGGCCCCTGGAGTGTGGCTCTTCCACAAAATACCACGGCCCGGGAGAGTCTATGTTGAAGAAGTGGTGTTAGAAGAAGTTTAAGTTTTAAAAAACGTGGCTCTCCAAAGAAATGTCAATCGTTGTCCTGTTGGTATTTGGCTCTGTGGACTGAGGAGTTTGCCGACCGAATAGCCTTGACTGCTGTAGCGTGAACAGAACGTCAGCGTCTGTCTGCGTGGAACTTCCTTTAAAACCAGCCTGGGGTTGTGGAGGGGCGGGTGCTGGCTTCGCTGGGCCTTGGGGCTCCCTGATTGCCCCCCTCCTCCTCTTCCTTCTCATCCTTCTCCTCCTGCTCCAAAGTCTCATCCTAGAACTTGTGGGAATTGCCTTGGTCACCCCTCCCCGCCTGGCCAGTCCCCTCCAGGCCCCGCCGGGTCCCAGACTGATGCTTTCCTGAGAGAAAGGCGGCCCTGGTGAAACGGTGAGGCAGAGGCAAGAGAAGGAGCTGGTCCTTCTGGAACCTTCTCCTCGGTATATCTGGGCAGGGTCGGTACCAATGAGCTCTCTGCGTCTCCCCTGATGGCTGAGGACATGAGACACGGGAGGCATGCTCTGCTCTCAGATCTCCCTGGAAGGTGTCACCCTCTCAGCCTTCTAGCCCTGTGGCTGCAGTCGCCAGCTCCCTGTCTGCAATGTCAGGCCTGCCCAACGCCCTTGGCCGTGGGGGAGAAATAGCGTGCTCGTGCCCATCAGCAGTTTGCAGAGAGCGCTTCACGAACTCGCCCCGCGGGTGAGCGCCTGCCTCATGGCCTGGAAGTACCTCTGGGCTCCCGGCCTTGAGCCCTCGCTTCCCCATGCCCCGCGCTGCCCCCAGCAACACAGCTCCTCTTCAGGGAACCACCACAAAACCTGGTCTCCCGGTTTGAATTCAAAAAAGAAAGAGTCAAGGTTGTATTCTTTCTGAACATAGAGGTGGTGACGACACGTCTCTGAGAGGGGAGCGAGTGAGCCCCAAGTCTCCGCTGTCCGGCAACAGGGGCAGCCCTGGCCTGGGGGTGGGTGCAGGGCGGAGTGACCTGGGCAGGTTGGCCGAAGGGACTGGACCAGGGTTGCCACACTCACAGCACCCATTCCGGGAGAGGAGTCGCTCCCACGTCTGTGCCTATGCCGTTGGGGCCCTTTGCCCACAGTGCCACCTGCCACCTCTCCTGCACGTGCTTCCCAGCTGAGCCTGTGCCACCTGCTTGATTGGCGTGTCCTTCCCACCCCTGCCCACGTGGCCCCTCCTCCCAGCAGCATGTCCTGGCATGTCTGCCCCACAAGTCAGGGGACCAACCTCAATGACCTACAAGATGTCTTCTCCCACCCCACCCTCCTTGCCCATGAGCTCTTTGGGTCGAGACGGCGCCCTGCTCCTCTCCGAGTCCCCATGCCCAGTGCTGGGTGGGCACAGGGTCGGGCTCCCCCTGTGTTTGCTCAGTGGCAGGTGCTCCGGTGGCCTTTGTAGAGCTCCCCCTTTTCCTTCAAGGGCGCCTTCCGTGTCTTGGATGCAACCAGGACGCCCTCGCTGGGCAGAGCCACCTGTGCCAGGCCTCCGTGGTCTAGAGCCCCCTGGTGGTGCCCTGCCACCTATCCCAGGGGGCTCTGTCTCCCCCCCCCCCACACCCCCGCCCCAGACATCTCAGAAGGGCCACATGACTTACAACCGCTTGTAACCAACAACGACTAGTGACTAATGTCCCCTTTGTCATCTGGAGAGATAAAACAGTATTCCTTCCTCTTTGAAAAGGTGACCAGAGCTAGCTGCCCCAATACCAGGATTTTTGTCCTCGGTCAAACCATGCCAAAAAAAAAAAAAAAAAAACCCAAAACTCACCACGGAGCAACTTCCATCTCCGATCCATTCCTCCTCCTCTAACATGGTCTATTTATTTTTATTGGTTTGTTTCTCATTAAATCCTTCAATTACGCTGCGGTGTAAAACGGTGAGATTATCGACACGTGCCACCTCCATCATGTACCCGCGCCCGCTTATTACACTTGCAGAAATGCCGCGTGCTGTTCGCCGCCGCGGTGAATTGAGGCAGAGTTAATAAATATTATTTGGTGCTGTGTTGTTTTTTTTCTTCCTTCCCCGAGAAGCACTGCTTTTCCTGATTGTTTTTTACAGTTGGATTGGGAATATTGATTTATTCACCGCGGTTACAATAATTGTATACAAGCAGCCAGCGCCGCGCATAGCATCTCATCAGAGGCGGCGGATTAATTAGCTGGGGGAGATGAGGCGCGGGTTCGGGGCAGGCCTGGTGTAGAGGGAGGAAAAGTTTCTTCTCCTTCTTCCTCTTGAATCTTAGAAAAGCCGAGAGAAGGTAATAGAGAGGCTGCCTCCCCGTTCGTCGGGTGCGTCGATGAGTTCAGAGGGCGAGCTTCAAGGGGCCTCTGCTTGGGAGGGAGTTCTTGATGATATTATGGGGGGGGGGACTGGGTGTCAATGCAAAACCAGGGCGCACAGCGAGGGAAGAGGGAGGTGGGAGGGCGAGAACTTGAGTGTGCAGAGCTCCAGGGGACCCGCGGGGGTCTCCCCAGGGTACGTGCTCACAGGACCAGGTCTCTGCACTGTCACAGTCAAACCCCAGGCACGCCAGGTCCAACCTCAGCCTGGACCAGCGGGAAGGGAAGGCTGGATGGTCACCTGCTCTCAGACACCAGCTCTGGAGTGTTCCCCAGGGAGCGCAAACGGAAGGAAAGGCAGGGACCGGGAAGGGGCCCTGTGATGCCATGAGCAGGCTCCTCCCTGCGCCACTGAGGATCCTGCCTGATGCCCACCCCTCCTCTGCCCCCCCATCCTCTTGCACCAGCCTGGCCAGAGAGTCCTCATTTCAGAGATGGGGAGCCCGGGTCCACTGCCTTCCCACCAAAACGGACCCAGGCTGGTGTTCTTCCCAGAAGCCGGTGTCCACCTGGCCTAGCACCTTCTCCCTTCCTTCTTGTAGGTGGAATGTTGCCAATCTCAGTCCCTGGTTGCACCCCACTTTCCAAGATGGTTTGGGGGCCCTCTTTGTCCATGGGGAAAGGGCAGAAGGTGGAGCCTTGGCGCAGAGGCAGCCCCCTCCTGGCGCTGCTCAGCCTCAGAGGACCTGGAGCGCCCCGGGTGGCCCGGGTCCAGCAGGGGCGGCTCCTGTGCGCCCGTGCAGGAAGAAGGGGCAGAGGCAGAGTCAGGAGGAGCCATTTCTCGGTGTGCCCTGGGGGGAGCCAGGCAGGCTCCGGGCCCAAGGAGAAGCCAGCAGGGCCAGGGCGGTTTTCAGGACCTGCTCGCGGGCCCGATCCAGAGAGAACTGAAATCCAAGGGTCCCCTCCACTTCTGAAGCCCTGGTTCTTTCCTCCTCTCTCTCTGTTCGGCTCTCAATCCTGGTCCGTGCTAGCACTCGGCCTCTGGGCGTGTTGGGGGCTGGGCCTCACGGAGGCGAACCGTAATCTAGTGGGGACCCCCGCAGCTCATTTCTGATGAAGCAAACCCATTTCTGAGGAGTCGGATGGGACGGGAGAGGGCGGCTTCCAGAACCAATCCTGCTCGGATAGCGTCACCGTCCGCCTTTGATTGATCCTCTGCCTTTTCCAGGAAAAGGAAATGGACATCGGTGTGTGGTTTCCTAAGAAACCCTGTGGCTTCCCACTCAGGAGCCAGGGTGCTCAGAGCAGCGGGCCTGGGCCTCCCGCGCAGCCGGGGACAGAATGCTGGCATTAGCTAGAGACTCACTTCCAAATAAATGCCTGGGCACCTGCAGGGCACTCCCCGGGCCAGGAACGCACCCTCGTTCGCTCTCATCCTCTTCCTCGGAGCGCTGGGTCAGCTGGGGAGAGGGGACTCGACCCCCCCATCCAGCACAGTGCCCCCCATCCAGCACAGTGTTCCCAGTGTGGTGCACAGCCCCGGTGAAACTTCCGGCCAGTAAGGCGGCCAAAGCTACAGGCTTGGATTCAAGCCTTGGGATCCACGGCCCTAACCAAGCCCTTCCTGCCTCCCCCTCACATGCACGAACCCCATGCATGCATGGTCAGCAGACCTGACGTGACATGCATTGGCCATGGGAGCTGGTGGTGTTTTGGTCTTTGGGATGGTGTCTAGGGATCTGGCAGATCCCACAGGACCCGGCCCACGGGGGCCATGTTCCTATGAGGTCCGAAGCAGGCAGCACGGTGAACAGGGTGAGGGTTGGGGGCAGAGGTGGGAGAAGGCGCCGTGGGCTGCCCAAGGTGCTTCCCCCTTAACCTGCCAGTGCTAACTGGGGGCCAGGACCACCCAGGACAGCAGCTTCAGACCCCCGGGCATGGATGCCATTTCTGATTCAGGGTCAGTAGCCCGAGGGGGTGCCAGGCCTGACACCCAGCGTGCCCCGAAGGGCTGAGACTGAGGCAGGTGCCAAGGGGATCTCAGCTACAGCCAGCACAATCTTCAGCCAACTGGCCAGGCTCCCTGTCCGTCAGCTGCAGAGCCCCCGCTATTGGAGCAGAGCGCGGCGGACAGGGTGAAACCTGGGCGTTACCTGTGAGTTTAGAGATGGACGGGCGCTAAGCGCGGTCCTTGAGGAGGGCCTGTGCGGGTGGCCTCTCTGACACTTGGGTGCCCCCATGGACATGTCTGACAGTCTGTCCCCTGCGGGACTCACTGCGTTTGGGATCAGATGTCCCCACAGCTTTGAGCTGCTGACAAAAGAGGCAGATGGATTCCACAGGAGGAACCGCGGGGGTGAGGGGCTGGGGGGAGAGAGTGGGCCCGGGAAGGCTGCCCACCCAAAGACCCCATCTTGGGAGGGCGCAGAGCCGCGGCAGGAGCCGGGGTGGCTGCAGGAAAAGCGTGCGCTCAGCAGAAGGCCGCCGTGCGGCCGCGGAGCCGTGTTAAATGTCTTCCCCCCCCCGTAACGAGATCGTTCGGTACAATGTCATTTGCTGCCACTGACATTTTCTTTAAAGTCATAAAGTCCTGCCTAGCAATAAAAGGGCCGGGAGTAAAATTAGGAATATCACGTATAAATTATCTTTAACCTCGGCCTCATTTGGACGGTGACTTTCTAGACCTGATCCATTTCCATGAAACTAGGCCCATAAAACCGTGAAAAAACGTCGGCGCCCCGGTGCCTGTGAAGACGGCGGCGGCGGGGCCGCGTCCCTCTCCGCAATGGCACCGCAGGCACCCGTCTCGGGCAGCGAGGAAAGCCGGGGTCAGGAGGAAACGGGGGTCCTCTCCCGGGGCCTTGTGAGAGCAAACGCCGCTGCCCCGTGCGTGTTTCAGTAAGAGCCCGGCCGTCAAGGACGTCCTAGACGCGCCGGATCAGTGGTCGGCAAACCGCGGCTCGCGAGCCACACGTGGCTCTCTGGCCCCTTGAGTGTCCCTCAATCAGACTGAGGACGCTTTTAGCAAAGGCCGGCTTAGGAGGACCCTCGTGAAGTTCATAACAATGCGCCTGTCGTTTAAGTTTAAAAAATTGCGGCTCTCAAAAGAGATTTCAGTTGTTGTGCTGTTGATGTTTGGCTCCGTTGACTAATGAGTTTGCCCACCCCCTGGGCTGAATTGTCTGCCGAGTTGGGAAAGCATTCACCGAGGACCTGGGCCTGTTCCCCGCGTCCCACGGGTGAGTGGTGGGTGCGGTGGGAGCCGTGGGTGGAGGGAGCCTCAGAGAATTTCCCGGGGGCCTCCCTGCAGGGCCATCGTGTGACCTGTCCCCTCCCTTCCGGAGGTGCGGGCATGGCCTGGCAGCCCGCCTGGACCAGGGGGCATGCAGTGCTTCATGAGTATTTGGACCCCCAACAAGGGCTCTTTTTAAAAAATATACATTTTTGTTGATTTCAGAGAAGAAGGGAAAGAGAAAGAGAAACATCAATGATGAGAGAGAATCACTGATCAGCTGCCTCCTGCCCGCCCCCTCCTGGGCATCGAGCCTGCAACCCAGGCATGTGACCCTGGCCGGGAATGGAGCCGTGACCTCCTGGCGACTGAGGGGCCAGGGCTCTTTAAGCACATTTACCCCCTTAGGGAAGTGGGCTTCCGTGTCTCCTCGCCGCTGGGTTCAAGGGCGTCTTAGCAACGTCAGCGAGGGAGGGAGGCGTCCACGCTCACATAGAAAAGCACATGGATGAATTCCAAAACATGTGCAGGTTTGTGGCCCTTTGGGGACATTCTCTTAGGGCCTGGGATTCCTGCCGAGCTGTGCTCAGCTCCCCCGACAGCCCTCTGCCCACCCAGCCCTCCCCGCCTCAGCATATGGAGTTCCTCAGGGGCGTCGGAGCCCTGGGTGGACGCCTTGTGGGACCCCGTCCCCGGCATCAGGAGCCGAAGTCCGGTCAAGGCCACCTGCCCGCAGGCCTCACCTCCCCCTTCCCGGTCTTCACGGCGTGACTGGGCTTGCGAATCCGAGGTCAGCAGGTACAAAGCCAGTGGAATATTGGCCATTACCCCCATCTAATGTGGACATTACCTTTATGGCGTGTTCCCCCAGACCGTCCCAGCGGGCATTGCAAACCTAATCAGCTGTGGCCGAGAACTCCGGCAACCTCTCGGGTGAGCCATCCTGATCACCGACCCGTGCCCCTGCGTGAGATGCCAGAGCCAACACATGTGCACACACATACATGCGCACACACATACATGCACACACACACGTGCACATGCACACACACACCTGTCTTTACCTGCGGCTGAGTGCAGGGGCTGATCCCTGGATCCCTGGACCAGACTCGGCGGAAAGGCGAGGTGCCCTTCCAGGCCAGAGCAATGCCAGGGCTGCCATCTTTCCTGGAGGCAGGACCCAGCCCTGAGCAGTGCCGGGCACAGGCCCATGCAGACCGGCTGGGGCTGGCTGAAGGCACGCTGTCACCTCTCCACAGGCCCGGCAGCCTCGCAGAAGGTCGTGTGTGGGCTAGGCGCTTCCTAAGCATTGCACCTTATACGTATCTGTCCAGATAGCCATTAGGGAAACTGAGGCCCAAGGGAATGTGCTTCCCAAGGACATGGAGAAGGCGGAGGTGCTGGGAGGAGCTATGTGACACATGTGGGGGGGGGCACCACCCTGAAGCCAGAAGTGCCCAGGACTCGGGACTTGCCCATCCTCCAGCGGAGTCTCCCCAGACCCCGGGGAAAGGCCAAGTGCTCTCTGGGTGGCTCTTTCTCTCCTGCCTCCAAACAGATGGTCTTCTCCCAGCTCTTCCTCCAGGCACTGGGGACGCGGACAGGTGACAGGCACAGCTACTGGCATTCAGGGGGGGCACCAGTCCTCCATTTCCTCATCCACACAATGGGAATCGGGGTTCCCTGGGGCTGGGCATGAGTCCGCCCCGCGCTGGGCACACGGGGTGACAACAGTCACTCTGTGGCCCACCAAGGGGCCTGCCTTATAGCCCTCTGACAAAAGAAGCTGAACTCGGCCCTCCCCCCTCGCCTGGGACAGGCGCCACACCCAGGCAGCCTCAGGTGCCACGTCCCTGCCCTGCCCAGTCCTGGTGGGCTGGGTGCACGGGTGGCTGAGGTGGCTGGAGGGGAGGGACACGCTTGTGTGCTAGGGGGTGAAGGAGGGGAGCGTTTTGGACTGGGGGGGGGGGGTTCTAGGACCTGCCTAACAGATGCCCGTACCCTCCTCCCAGTGGATGCTGGCTCCGTGCGCCCAGCCCCCCATGAGGCAAGACCATGGGAGCAACCTGGGTGGTGGCTTCGGTTCTGGATTTAATTGTCCTTGACATTGTTACATGCTGGGAGGCATTTCCCTAGATTTGGGCTCCCCTTGGAGAGGGGACCCCACAACCTCACGTGTCCGTGATTAATGCAAGATGCGGCCTCCCCGAAGCCCCATGTGCTGGCAAACCCATCTGCCCCGACGACCACACCAGATGAGGCCCTTTGGTCCGGGAGCTGCCACTTCCTGGCTCTGAATCCTCCCCACCACCCCCGCACTGTGAGCCCTGAGGCTTGGTTCTGTCCCTCTGGGAGCCCAGGGGAGCTGGCCAAGACTCATGCCCCTGGGGGCCAGCCTGGTCAGATCAAGTCCCAGGCCTTGGCTTGGCAGTCAGCTTCCACCCCTTGCTCAGGCTACCTCTGTGCTCACCGCCACTCCCCTCAAGCCACCTCTGCAGCTGGGCGGCCTTCCTCAGACCCCATCCTGCATGGGCCCCAGCTCCGGGAATCCCAGCCCTCAGAGGGTGGAGCTGAGCACGGAGTGGGTCTCTCCAAGATTCAGGTCAGGGTGCAGGCCTGTCACCACTGCCATGGGTCGGACAGGCTCCACACTTGGTTGTTTTCAACCGAACTCTGCTTCTGGTACTGACCCACCAGTCACTCCAGACTGCCCTGTCCCCGTCTGGCCTCAGCCCCCTCTTCTCCGATTGGGAGGCCCCAGCCTGGGCTCCTCACCTTTGAGAAGGTCAAGCAAAGGAGTGTGGGTCAAGTTCCCACTGTGGACAGTCCACCACTTCTCTGAAACAAGACCCTTTTGTTCAGGCAGGAAGGGGCACTGTGCGAGCAGATATGACCATGTTGGTTTCTCCCTCGTGCCTGGATTCCCAGCACCGGGTTTTTCTGGGAGACATGATGACGTCATCGAGAAAGACGAGGTCATCGCAAAGAAATAAAAGCCGTGCTAATTTCAAGGTCCATTAAAACTCCAGTTTAAAAAAAAAATCAATATTTTCTGAGCATAAATGGGGAAAATTGGTAGGAGATGAAATTCTATTGCAAGCTTTAAACCTACAACAAGCAAAGGATGGAAATACCCCAAAAAATCACTTCTGCGATCATCTCCCTCAGATGTGATACGGACAATATAGGTTATTTAAGATAACTCATTGTTCATCGAAGCACATCAGTGTCACAGGCATTGGGTCTTGAGCGAATGTCAACTGTTGCCAACGGAGACCTCTGACCCCATGGACCCTGCCTGCCCGCAGGGAGGCAACGCCTCAGCCGGAGCACCTGTTCCTCGGAGAGGCGGTCGGCATCTGCCCACCTGTCCGGTAGAGTTTTGCCACTCTTCCCACGGCGGTCACATGACTCCCTGAAGGGACAGGAACATCAATGACGCTGTAAAACTCTTCTCATTGTTCAAAGTACGTCACTGCCCCCCTGGTGGCTGGTGGCTGGCATCTTCCTCACGTGTCAGTGGTACAAAATCGTGCACACAGCGTCCCTGGGAGACTCAGATCCAGGCCCCTGGCCAGCCCGGCCACCTCCCAGGGACCAGTGCTCAGGAACAGCGTGGGTTGGCCACCAGGGGAAGTGTCCCTCACCGTCGTCCATCTGTACTGCTCACAACTCCAGGAATGGAGAACTCTGGCCTCCTTACCTATTATTTGACGTTCTTCAGCGTTTTTTCTTTCCCCCTTTGGAAAGCATGCCAGGTACATTTACTTAAAGAAATCTAAGAGTCCGTTTAGGCACTTAGCAGTTCAAATAATGAACACTCGTTCTCCAAGTGACTCCCGGAGTGTGTCCCACCCGGGGCCACATGTGTCGAGGGACAGAGGGACCGAGGGCCACCAAGGCTGACTCAGTCCTGCTGGTCGACGAGGACTCCCAGCCTGGCTTCCCATACCCGCTGGTGTTCCGGCACCAAGGCCTTTCTGGGTGTGAGGGGCAGACCATGACCGGGCCTCCACCCTCTCTGTGTCGGGGTGGCCGCCTCTCCGACACAGCTTTTCCATCAGAAGAACCCAGGTTGTCACCAACCGTTTCAACAGCTGCCTGTCAAGGTGAGGCTGGTCTCTGGCAGCCCTGACGCCGGGGATGGTCGCCGAGGAGACAGACAGACGGCGCTGACTGCCCCAGTCCAGGCATCCAGGCACCCCCAGCCCCCACTCAGAAGGTCTCCTCTAACGCTTGGCTGGGAGATGTTGGCAGAGAAGGAACGTTCTCCTACAGCTTTGATTTTGAAGGGCAGATGTTTTTCAACAATTGTCTTCACAGGGTAATCCTGAACTCGGATAATTAGGTGCAGATGATACGATTTCACATAAGAAACCAGTGAATTTCCCTACCCTTGAATTTCATCCGCTCCAAATCCTGGCATCTCTCTGTGTTCGGATTCCTTCTGAAGTTGGGGGCCCCCGCTGACAAAGGGGGAGCTGAAGACGTACAGAAGAGGCTGATTTTCAAAGCCGGTCTGTCCACGTCTACGGGATGCAAAGCAAAGGCCGGAGAGAAGAGCCGTCGTGTGTGGGCAGGGACGGGATTTTCCTAATCCGGGAAAGTGGTGGGGCCCACGGAGCCTGTCATCAGATGCTAATGAGGCACCGACGCGCTCATCCATATTCATGTCCCTGTCTGATCCAGGCCCCCAACCCCTTTCTCTTACAGTCCAGGCATAGGAAAACAGGGGGGCCAATAACTCAGCACAGCAGAGAGCCCTGGGTTCTAAAAACATCCATATCTCAGCACTATTGGGTAGCGTCATCTCAGGTCTGAGCAGGCCTTCTGTGAATTCGTGGCGGGAACGGTGGTCCTGGGTCGTGGCCTGCCTGGGTGCGGGGTGCATGTCCTCCTCTCTCTCCTGTGCCCAGGGACCTCCCAGAAACCAGCAGGACCAGCCCCGATGTGCTCCTCAGAAAACTGCTCTTCAGGCGCTCCCTGTTCGATCACGTGTCCCCAGAGCCAGTGAGACTGGGCGTGAGGACATCTACACTCGGACGTCTGTCCTGATGCCCAGCAGCTGCACGGGCTGTGGAAGTGTTGGCCGAATGCAGGCCGGTGGCGGGGGGGGGGTGGGGGGCGAGGAGTGGAGGTGGCAGGAGGCAGCCACCCGTCCCTCCCAGAGCCCAGATCACCTGTGCTCTGGTGCTCACCCCCACCCCCCGGACCCCTTCCTGGTCCTGTGAGTGGGAGTCCTGGCTACACGGTGTCCTGAATGCGTCCCCAGGAATGAACTGCCTCCTCAGAAGCCACCACGCCGGCCTGGTCTCGGAACTCCAGGCTCCATGTCATAAACCCAGGAGGGAAGCACCAGAACAATCCAGTCACACATTCTAGCATAAATTATATTTAAAGGAGGACCTTGGTGGTTAATGGGAAACGTATCCCATTAGCATGACAGACATTGTGGTTGGCGTGCAAACCCGCAGGAGGCACCTCAATGCTCAGAGGAAACGCTCGTCCGGCAGCCTCTGCCCAGGGCAAGGCCTGCACAGGTGGACGGGAGGGTGGAGTCCACTGGGGGAAGACCCATCGAAACCGGTGATGGCTCCGCCTCCCCGACATGGTATATGTGGGGGAGGTGACTGATAAACCATGGACTCATCTCCCAAGCTCTCCACTGGGAACCTCAGCGCCCACGCCTGTTTTGTAGCATCGGCTTCTACAGACCAAGCACAGCGTCCCCAAGCAGGGAAAAGGGGGACCTGCAAAGAGAAGCCTTCGCCTCAACATGCTTACATGCAAACAGCACCCGCACCTTCAACATCATTACATGCAAACAAAGCCTACATCTCAACACACTTACATGCAAACAGCACCTGCACCTCAACAGGCTTACATGCACAGTGTCCATGTCTCAACATGCTTACATGCAACCACACCCATGCCTCCACATGCTTGAATGCGAACAGTGCCCGCACCGACCTCACCTTATTGGAAAAGAACACTGAACTTTCCTTCGTGATTCCACCTTGCGCACATTCTGAAGGGTTTCCCCCCAAGGAGTGTCGCCAATGACAGATGGCGTCCCTGGGAGAATATTAATCGGTGGCTGCCCGCTATCGGCCGTCTCTGTGCCACGTGTGGCCAGGCGCCGTGGCCTGGGTGTGGGATGCCGTGCAGCTCGTCCACCTTCCTTTTCCTCAGTGACACTCCCCGTGGGGCGAATGGTGGCCCTGGGTCTTGGCAGCCCAGAGAGGCGCTGGAACCCCTCTCACACTTCCCGTGATCGCAGCACCTCGACTTTAAGCTTTCTTCTTCCTTTCTCAGCACACTCTCCCATTGACGTTTTCTAGAGAACATGGCAGGGAAGGGAGGAGAGAGAGATTGGCAAGGAGAGAAACACCCGTGTGAGAGAGACACATTGAGTGGCTGCCTCTCACACATGCCTGGACCAGGGGTGGGGATGGAGCCTGCAAGGAAGTACGTGACCTTGACCAGAATCGAACCTGGGTCTCCTCGGTCTGCCGGCTGATGCTCTATCCACTGAGCCACACCAGCGAGGCTCACAGTAAACTTTGTCATCTCCCCCCCGCCCCGCCCCCTGACTGTGGGAAGAGACCCACAGACATTGTGTCAGAGCAGTGGTTCTCAACCTTCCTAGTGCCGTGACCCTTTAATACAATGTCGTGGTGACCCCCAACAATAAAATTATTTTCGCTGCTACTTCCTAAGTGTAATTTTGCTTCTGTTGTGAATCATAACGTAAATGTCTGATATATAGGATGTCTTAGGCCTGTGGACGGCCAACCGCAGCTCTCGAGCCACATGCAGCTTTTTGGCCCCTTGAGTGTGTGGCTCTTCCACAAAATACCACGGCCTGGGCGAGTCTATTTTGAAGAAGTGGCGTTGGAAGAAGTTTTAAAAATGTGGCTCTCAAAAGAAATTTTAGTCGTCGTCCTGTTGATATCTGGCTCTGCTGACGAACGAGTTTGCCGACCACTGTCTTAGGCGACCCCTGAGAAAGGGTCATTCGACCCCCAAAGAGGTCATGACCCACAGGTTGAGAACTCTGTGTTAGAGGAATGAGTGGAGCGCTTCGCTCTTATCAGTGCTCGCCCCCCATGTCCACTGAGGGCTCGGCCTCCGGCTTTGGAGACGCGCACACTAGGGCGCCCGTCGCACCAATGCCAGAGGCCTTCTCGTAGCCGCAGTGTCGTCTCAGCCGCGGGCGCGGCGTGTAGCTCCCGGGGGCGTCGCTCTGCGTGTCCCCTGCGGAGAGGTCAGAAAGCGGCCCAGGTGACCGTCCGCTCACCGGCAGAGGGGTTGCATTTATTATTAACGCTGCTCAGCTGATCGCAGGTGAAATGCATGTCCCTCCGCCCAGGAGGTGTGAGCAGGGAAGCGGCGGTTCCCCGATCGGGGCTGCTGGCCACGTGGGGCCTCGCTTGGATAACTGCCCGTGCTGCGCCCCGGCCCTGTGAGTGTGAGCTTCTCGGGTTCCCTCGTGGAAAGGGGGGGAGTACACATGACAGACACGGCGGCAGCCTCGCAGACCTAGCTCCCGTGCCACGGGAAGCCACGCAACCACAGACCCATGGCTTCCTGGTCACGCGCCTGCGTGGGCGACACAGAGGTGTAGCCCGTGTCCTTGAACTGGTCAAGCCTACAGCGTTGAATCCACGTTCAGATCGCGCATCTCCCTTTCGCCTGGGCGCCCGTGGCAGAGACGGGACCGGCCCCAATGCCATGTTGCTGACTCTTCACATAGGAAAACACATGCAGGGGGTCATCCTGACGGCCTGGGGCTCTCTGGGATCCCGGACACGCGATGTCTCCGTTGTCCGCTTGGCCCCTTGCAGGGCTTGGCGGCCCCTGCTTCTGGTCCTTTTCCGCGTCTCTCTGATGTCCATCTCCCCCAGTGGTTTCTGAGCCTCACAGGCTCTGTCCCCCATGCTCTTCCCTGAGGGTGCCAGGCTGCAGGCCTGGGTGGGGTCAGGCCACCGTGGGGGGAGCAGGAGGACTCCCCTCTGGCCCGGGCTGGCGGCCCAGGCCCCGTGCCCTGCTCTCCCCCCGGTGCGGATTAGCTTCGGGGGCTCCCGCCTGCAGGGCCATCGGAGACCAGCCGGAGCTTCTGCATTTTTCAGGAGCGAAAACTGCCGGCCCATCGATTCCTCCGTGAACATTTGCCACGAGCCGCTCATGCCGAGACCAGCTCCGACATCTCAGAGGAGGCACGGGCTAGCACCGGCCTGGGTGGGGCTTGGGGGCTCCCCTGTCCACGGGGGTCATTTCACAGCCTGCTCACAGCACCTCCTTTCACAGGAAGGGAGTGTTCCTTCCTCTAGGTTCACAGGCAACAGCTCTGTCCCTAAAGTTTCACCCAGGGCTGCCCGGCCCCTAACACGACCCTTTCCCATTCCTCCTGCTTCAGGATCGACTCCCGGGGAACTTAAGTCTGCAAGACCAGTGCCTGGAGAGACCCCCTCACCTCTCCCCACGGATCTCCCCTCCTGGAAAGTCCATCACACGGGGGGAACGAGGTGAATCTTCCATTCTTTGCTTTCTTCCTGGGGTTTTAAGTTTTTATGTGGCTTCTGCAAAATGCAACAAGGGCCGGGAGGTAGAGAGAACGCGTGCGGGGCACATCCAATCCATACACGTCCGGGAGCGACGGTTCAAAGCAGAGCCTGTCCTGGCTGGGCGAGAAAATCAAGGGAAACGGAGGGGCTAATGCCGGAGACAGATCGTCAATAGCTGCGGAAAGGCCACTGTGCTCCATCAGCCGGGCTGCGGGGAGCAGAATTCTGATTAAAAAAGACGTTCGGGGCCGGGCTGGCGCCGACAGGCCGTCCAAACAACAATTGCTCAAAATGAATAAATGTGGGCGCCTGAGTGTGCGCCCGAGGATGGCAGGGGGCCGGCCAGGAAGGGGCGGCTCCCACTCCGTTAGCCCGGAGAGCCCATTGGCCTGGATGGGTCGTCGGAAGTGAGCAGAGCCCAGACATCTGAGGAGAAATAGACCGCCTTTCACAACTGCCCAGTGTGGGCAAGGGAGGATGGGGGTCAAGGACCCTGCCTTCCTTCCACAGCCCCAGGCAGGTGGCCGGGTGCCCGCCGTGGGGCAGCCTGCCCTCCGAGGGCCTGCCCGAGGGCAGCTGATGGATTCCAGCGGAAGGAAAGTCAGTGTTTGGTTAGCCCCGTGG
The DNA here is from genome assembly GCA_027563665.1 of Antrozous pallidus. Taxonomy (NCBI): domain Eukaryota; kingdom Metazoa; phylum Chordata; class Mammalia; order Chiroptera; family Vespertilionidae; genus Antrozous; species Antrozous pallidus. Next base: position 123,621,323 of record CM050510.1, read on the forward strand.
GGACAGCTATGTCCGGGCTCCGTGTTCTGCTGGCAGCAGCTTCCTCGTTGTGAAAGGAAGGTGGTACCACCGTGTGATGTGCCATCCGCGAGCCCAGCGCAGGGCCCGGGGGCGCTCATGGGAGCCCATTGCTTGGCCACCATCTCTGTCCGTCATAACGACAGGCAAACAGCACACACGGAGGCACAGGAGCCCGCCGCGTGCCTGGTCTGTGTGAATGGCGTGTCCCCCTCCCCTCGCCCCCGTCCTGTTTCCTTCCAGCCCCAGCGAGGGGTCTGGGTCGCACTCTGTGACGGTGGGTGTTCAGATGGTGGGCACAAGGCCCCACACCTTCTCTCCATCATGCGTTACACGGGCAGACAGGCAAGTAGCCCCAGAAGAGCCAGAGGCCCTGGGATTAGCAAATACCCTGACATCAAGTGTCCATGCAGGTGGCCCGATGCCCGTCCCTGGTGCCAGGCCCTGCAGGAGACGCAGCCGGAAGAGCCTGCTCTCTGGCCGGGCACACCTGGTGGCAGTGTTCAGGGCTGCAGGTTAGGGAACCAGAAGGTTCCGGAAAGGGGGGGAGGGGGGAGCTCGCACAGTGTTGGCCAGTCTGCTGTCGGGGGCTCTGAGGGATTCTGCCTGACGCCGAGACTTTTGGAGAACAGCGCTGCGGATGGGGTTACCCCAGGGAGGGGGTGACTACGGCAGGGGGCTCCCTCAGAAGCCACGGTGCCCTGTAGCACGCCGGGAATGAATGACAGCTCTCCCGGCCTGCTCGGCACAGCCACCCAGCTTGTCACCGCCGCCCTTAAATATTCCTCCTCCTCGTTTTTGATAATTAATCATTTGCATCAATGATGCCAGGCTTCCGCCCTGAATCTCCCACAAACTTGACAGACTCCCACGGCCTCTCTGTTGAGTTTGCTTTCACCTTAAAACGCATCGGGGGTCCGGCGAATAGCCCCCCCCCCCCCCCGCAGGGCAGGGGCACGCAGGCAGACCCCGTGTGGGTGCTGCGTCAGCTACCAGCCCCGGTGCCAGGCCGGATCGGGCCCCTGTGGGCAGCCCCAACCTCTCGTCCCGAAGCTTCTTTTCCAAGGCGGATAGAATCGGGGTGTGTGTGTGAGAGCTTCAGGCTCGGGCCCCTCCCCATGTGGGAGCCACAGCCCGGTCCCTTCCGCTCCCCTGCCTCTCAGAAGCCGCCCCGGGACTCGGGACCGCTGCTCACGCGCCACACCCACCCCCGCACCCCCCGCGATCGCGCGCGCCTCCTAAATGAGAACTTATTACCAACCTGTCACTCTCCCGTAATTATCCGCAGCCAGGACTCGCCCGTTGTTGCCACATCATCCGGAATGACACTGCGGAGAGGGCCCTGTCTGTGTATCGCGCGCGGCGAGCTTTGCAGCCTCGGCTCCCCCATTTGCATTTCGAAAGAGGCGCGGGCCTGACAGAGATTTTTGAGCTATTAGGAAGCACTTATTAGCCGGAATTGAACCATCTCCCCCCCGCCCCCCGCCTCCATCACCTCCTCCCTCATAATCATTATTTCTACAAATCCTCTGCACCTTCCAAAAATTCTAGGGCACGCTGTCTACAAAGGCCGCCTCCACCGGATGCATTATTCATTCGGGTTAATGCGGCTCCTCATCCTAATGGCTGCCTCCTTCTTATTGCCAGCGAGCGAGGGGCATCGCGCGGAGGGAGACCACTCCACAGGCGCCAAAACGGGCACCCGCTTGGTGGCATATGTGTGGTGGTGGGGGGCGGGTGGGTGGAGACGGGGATGGTGCAGACATGACATCGAACAAATGATGTGTGTGATGCACACTCCACCTATAAAACATGTGTGTCTATGGGTGCGGGACACCACAAAACATGAGGCAGCCTAGCTGTCCGCGTACACAGGTGTCTGCGTGTGCACAGGTGTGTGTATCTGCATCTGTGCGCGTGTGCACGCACACAGATGTGTTTGAACACCGCGCCGGGGGGGGGGGGGGCCGGGAAAGCTTGCTGCTTATGGCGTGTTTCACTTTGCCTCCTAATGAACAGCCGGTACGAAGCAAGCCCAGTTGTGAACAGAGGAATCGGAGGGTAGGGAGCAGGCTCGGCTGCTGTCTGCTTTATAATCAGCCCGTTTCCTGCTGTTTAAAAACGCCTCCGTGTCAGCGGCGAGTTGGAGTCGGCTCCTGTCCTCAGAAAGGGCCCGCGCCCAGAGCTGGATGTCTCCCCCTCCCGCCCGCCCCTCGGGATCTACAGTCCTTCCTTCTCTTATTTTTAAAATGGTCAGTTATTGAGTTTTAGAAAGAGAGAGGGGAACGGAGAGAGAGAGAGAGAGAGAGAGAGAGAGAGAGAGAGGAGAGAGAGAGAGAATATATTAAGTTGTCCCACTTATTTCTATTCATTGGTTGCTTCATGGATATGCCCTAACCAGGGACGGAACTGAGATCTGGTGTACTGGGGTGATGCTGTAACCACTGGGCCCCGGGCCAGGCTTCCTCCCTTCTTCACTTCCCCCGTCTCCAGCTCTCCTTCCTCCCCCGAGTGCCCCAGGTTTCAGCTCTTCCTCCGTGGACAGCTGCTCACCCCGGAGGTCCAGGACACAGTCACCTGTGCGGTCACCCAGGCCCCGGTGCTGACGCTCCGCCTCAGGGGGGGCCCTGCGTGGCCTGGCTCCCGCCCCGTTGAAGCTCAGGGGCCTGGGGAGGTGGAGGGCTGCCCCCCGAGGGCCCGGCCGGAGGCCTGGGGTCCGCACCCTTCTCTGCACACCCCGGAGGGGCACCTGCTCTGCGGCTCCTGCCCCGGCCTATGCCTGGCTCTCAGTGTGGCCGCCTCTCCCTGAGCAGTTTGGTGTCCTGTCCTCTGTCCACTCATCACGGACAGTGCAGGGGTCAGAGGCCGTGCCACCACGTCTTGGCCCTGCGGTGCGCCCCCCACCCCCCGCCAAGCCCCCAACAGGGCAGGGGCGGTTTGCCGATGGGCAGACACGCACACTCCCCGCGGATGGCGGGAGCAGAGACCGGTGCGCGGACGTGCCCAGCAGAGCGCCACGGAGCTGCCCACAGAACTCGGAATTAAATCCGAGTGTCATCATGGCCATCAGTTATTACTTATCTGGTGTCCACTGGCGGCCTCGCCTGCTCCAGATTTAAAGCTTCAACAAGACCTGATTTGCACAGCTCCCACCAGGGCCCCGGATTTCAGTCCTCCTCCAAATCGCCTCCGTGCGGTGCTCCAGTGGCTGTTAGATTCTTGCCTTAGACCCGTGATCGGCAACCTGCGGCTCTCGAGCCACGTGCGGCTCTTCGGCCCCTTGAGTGTGGCTCTTCCACAAAACACCACGGCCTGGGCCAGCCTATGTTGAAGAAGTGGCGTTAGAAGAAGTTTCCGTTTTTAAATTGTGGCTCTCCAAAGGGATGTCAATCATCGTACTGTTGCTATTTGGCTCTGTTGGCTAATGAGTTTGCCGACCGCTGCTTCAGACCTTCCTGGTCCCCATGTTCCTGTCTTTATCCCCCTCCTGCAGGGCTGGATCGGTCTTTGGAGCCTTTGCTCTAGTGTCCCAGTGCTCCAGCCTTTCCTTTTCCTTCCTTTTGGTTTCCCCCTTTTTGTCCTCTGCTTTCCTCTGCGGCAGGTCCCATTCCCGGTCCCGCTCCCACTCCCGGGAACCGAGTTGCTGAAAATGTGTCTCCGATTCCTCTTCGGACTTTCCGTGTTGGACCCATGCTGGGCGCTGGGCACCCTGCCCTGGCCCAGAGCCTGGCTGAGCTGGGCCCCCCATCTGTACAATGAGCTGGGGATGGAAAATGGCTTCCGGGGGGGGGAGGGGCGGGCTGGAAAGAGAATGGAGCTCAGGGCAGCCCCCCAGGGCAGTGCCAACTCCATGGAGAGGGGCTCTGACCTGCCTCCGGGTTCCCTCCTGCCCCCTGGCACAGGGCACTGCTTTCTGATGCTACCCACGACTTTCCAAGTGGGATGGAAGCACTTCAGGCCTCATGGGCACCAGTAACCACTCCGGGGCTCACTGAGGAGTGCACAGGCTCCCTTTTATGAACCTCTATTGTTCGAGGGGACCCTGAGCGCCTCTCCCAGAGCATCCGCGTCTCCCACACAGCGGCCCACGCGCATGCGTTGGTTCAAATCCAGTGGCAGACTGAGGCTGGAGTACATTTATTTAGACACACTTTATTTATCACTAAAAAAAAAACAAAAAAAAAAAACCCCCAAAACACAGCCCTGCCATTGGAAGGGAAGAGCACGAGGCTGCGGCCCATCCCTCAGCTTCCGTCTTTGGAAAACTTGGTCTAAATCACCCGGAGACAAGCCGCCTGCACATTATGCGGAGCGGCGGGGAGGGGAGGGCGCCCGGCCCCGCGCTGGGGAGCGTTTATCAGACACCGCACGCTGACACCGATCCCTTCAGACCCGATAGATCACACACACCGGGCGAGGGGAGCCGCGGCATCAAACACCGCCCCCCCCATCACTTTTGGGAATGAGATGCCGGAGGGGCACCTGCTCCTCAGCGGCCCTGTCACCCCCCAAACTCGGCTGCCCTTGGGAGCGGAGCCCGTGGCTGCAGAGCCGAAGAATTAGTGTTTCATTTTCCAAGACTGTCACACCCCACCTTAATGAGCACTTAAAAGAGATGAATGTGCCGGGAATGAAAAGATTTATTTGAGATATTTAAATAATCTCTCTCGGCTCTAACTAAGCGGACACGCCGGGCTCTCGCGGTGACATGTGCCCGTTACTTTTCTGATCGTCTCCCCTAGACGTCGGTCGCCCAGCCTGCCTTTGTGTGGAGGACATCTCCTGCGTGGACGCGTGGACGCGTGGATGCGTGGATGCGTGGATGTGTGGGCGCGTGGGTGCGTGGGCATGTGGGTACGTGGGCACGGGGGCACAGGCAGGGGCCGCCGGGTTGCCAAGGCCGAAGGGTCCAAACACTTTTGCCTAAACTCCACATTCAATTACATCTCCGATCGCAAACAGCGAAACAAATACGCCGATCGTTTTTTGTTTTTCAACGAACCGCACGGCAGACGGCCCCGCACACTCTGCCGCTCGCTGAGAGTCCCGGGGAGAGTTATGGCGCCGTCCGCCACAATCAGCCATGAAGTACATTACCAAGGTAACGTGGGCCTGAGAAGACACTGCGGCGGAATGTATATTTTCATTATCAAAAACGTTAAGCCATTTATCCCGAGGAGTCAGAATCGTCATTAATGGCCGGGAATTTATGGGGCCAGATCTTAAGCGAATGCGGATGATTCCAGGTGTTACTAATGGCTCCTCGGAATGTGCCAGCATCCCCGACTTCCACTAAATCTGAGGTAATAGTCGGAGGCTTAATCTCGACGGATGAGCGGCAATTTAACTGACACGTTGATTGGATTCTGTCGGCCTAAATGGCGCCCGCCGCGGCGGCGCGCGGTCAGAGGCGGCCCGGAGGGCGACGTGGAAGTCATTCCCTCTCCGGGCGGCCCGCGTCCGGCACGGCGCAGACCCCGAGAGCCCACGGTGGGAGTTCAAGTGCGTGGGCACTTTTTGGTGCTACGCGTGATAACAGCACTGAAAACTCTCCTGCCGGCTCCTGACCCTTCCCCCTCAAACCTGTGGCCAGTTCTTGGGGCACCTCCCTGACGGTGCAGGTGCAGGAGGGGCCAGGAGGCAGGTGTGTATTTCAGGGCGCCCACCTGCGTTAGTCGAGTGGGGCCCTCGGAACAGGCGTTGCCCCAGTGCGTGAAGAGGCGCCCCATCACTCCTGCCCCCCCCCCCCCCCGCCCATTGCCCTGCCTGCGAGGTGGCTTCTTGGCCGAATGGGACTAAAGGGAGCCCTGTCCGATTCAAGGTCAGACCCACAATCACGTTCCGAATTGGACCCCGGAGGAGCCGCGGCCCCGGGCCCGGAGGCGAGGAGCCGGGTGCCCACAGCACCCACCCCGCGCCTTCGTTAGCCGTGGCCGTCGGAGCCGCCGCGGGGCTCGCTCCCCCGCAGAGGGGGTGTGCGCGGCGGACGTGCCGGCTGCTGTCAACATCCTCGGGAAGCACATAAAAATAAATTATCCACAGGTTTACCTGTCCGGAAGATAGATTCGGTGCATCCGACTGTTGCAGGCATTTCCAGTGACAGGGGTGCCTATCATGTTCGCGTAATAGGGTCAAACAGCTGGACGGGGATTTAACGCTCAGCAAGGCCAGAAGGGCTGGCACGGGGAGGGGAGGCTGAATGGAGTGGCGGGAGGCGGCGGGCCTGTTTATTACGGTGCTTTTCTGCTTCACTGCAGACCCGTAATGATCGCCCGGGAGCCTGATTGACGGCTGCCCTCGCCCGCCAGCTTACAGGAAAGTGGGTGACGGCGGAGGAGTCCGCCCGCTGACCCATCGCTCTGCCCGTCAGGAGTTCAATTTACTGCTCCTGACAGGCGTCCGGGCGGCCGCGGGGGCTACACGTACCCGTCCGGGCAGGCTGCGTACAAAGTACAGCTGGAGGAATGTTGCCGGGCGCCTTGTGGGGACCAGGTATTGTAATTAAGGGGCTCGCATTGCGTCTGTCCAGTGGGTCTGCCTCCCTGCAGCCTCCTTCGTGGGTGTCCGGCTTCCTGGGAAAACGGGAAGGTGCCCGGGCCATCCCTGGGTGTGCACTCAGGTTCTCAGGTGGGGTTTGGAAAAGAGGGGGGCAGGGGGGCAGGGAAAGGTGTCTGGCACAAGGCTGTGGTAGTGACTTCCATGGAGGACCAAAGCCCTGGGACAGTGGGGTGACTTCCTTGCCAAGCACTGACAAGGAGCGTGACATGTTGGGTCACCCTGCTTTGTTCCTCGGGGGCAGCACTTTGAGCCGAGGGGTGTCCTCTTGGGATGGGTTGATGCAGGCCCCCCACCCCATACCCTCAGCACATGAGCCTGGCTGGTCTGGATCCTGTGTGTGGGCCCTTCACTGAGGAAACGGGGTGCCTCCCTGATACCGGGAGTGCTTCTGTTTCATCCGTCCCCGCGCTCAGGCAGGGCCCCTCTCGGGGGTGGGGACAGAGGGCCCACGGGAGGGCAGGAGGGGAGGGAGAGGGTAACCCGGCAGCAGGGACCCGGGACGAGCAGGGCCTCGGCCAGGTGAGCAGTGTCAGCGTCGGCAGTGACAGGTCCTGCTGACAGTCTCGGCCTCCGGTAAGATGTGATGAGAACTTCTGTGCTCTTCGGCAGCAACACACATCATAAGGAAAAAAACATCAAACGGATCCCAGTTGAGGGGCATGCTATCAAACACCTGCCCGGTCCTCTTCAAAACCCTCCCGTTCATCAAAAACGAGGAGAGTCTGAGATGCTGTCACATCCCAGGCGGCAGGAGCCTCTGGAGCCATGACGACAAAATGTCATGGGGGGGGGGGGGGGTAGGGGTGGGGGGGCATGGCTCAGTGGTTGAGCATTGACCTATGAACCAGGAGGTCATGGTTCGATTCCCGGTCAGGCACAGGCCCGGGGTTGTGGGCTCGATCGATCTGCAGTGTGGGGTGTGCAGGAAGCAACCGATCCATGATTCCCTCTCATCGTCGATGTTTCTATCTCTCTCCCTCTCCCTTCCTCTCTGCCATCAATCAAAAATGTTTTTAAGAAATAAAGAAATGTCACGGAGAAATCCCCTGTGGACTCCCAAGACTGAAAAAGGACCTTGCACAGCATTGAAGGAAAGTGCCTGGAGAATGGACTTCAGGGAACCATGGTGACTCGGTGCCGATCCCTGGCTGAGACCAACGTGTCCGACCCATGGCAGATGTTGGGACCAGGAGCCCGTCGTCTGGGCCCCCAGAACCTGGTATCTGCTCAGTGTTCTGACTCCACCGCTCTTCTGCAATTCAAATCTATTGTTCAAAAAAAAAAGAAGAAGAACAAAATTTTTGGAAGTACAGATAGAAGTTCTAAATGGTTCCTTCATAGCCCCAGTGAATGTGTGTGCCATTCCCTGCCCCATGCGGTTAGGGAAGGAGTTGTTTGAATGGGACATGCGAGCGAGGTTGAAAAGACGGGGCCTGGGGTTCCGTCCATGTGAGCAGGACCTGCCCCTGTGCCCGTTGGGTCCTGCAGAACCTTGCTGGCAGAGTTCTCTCATCAGGCCAAAGCCACTCAGTTCAGGGACGAAAAGCCCCAAGACTCACCTGTATTACAGAGAAAAGTAGCATTTCCTCCTTCTAGAGACAGAGAGTCTGAGATGCAGAGTCTGTATCAGTTTCCTACAGCTGCTGTAACAAGCACCCCAGACTGGGAGCGTCCAACCACAGACATTTTGCTCCCTCCGTACTGGATGCCGGGAGTCTGAAGCCAAGGTGTCGGCCGAGCCTCACTCCCTCTGAGGGGAGATCCTCCTGGCCCTCTAGCCTGGGGTTGGCCACAGTCCTTGGCTTGTGGGTGCATCACTCCACCCCCTGCCTCCATCACCACGTGGCCATGCATTCCCGTCTGTGACATGATGACACGCATTCTCTGTGTTTTACACGGGGAATAAAGAACCTCTCTTGTGTTCTCACCGGTCAGCTCTGCAATGACCCCATTTCACAGGAGAGAAGACTAAGCCCCTGGCCACTCAGCTGGCCCCTCGGTCACGCTGTACATGTTCGCCAGGCCTCGGGAAGCAGCTGTTCATCCTGGAGCAGCAGTGGTGCCCCTGGAGATGCCCTGGGGCCCACAGGAGGGCCTGTGGGGCGGGGGGGGGGGGGTTGTCTTTAAACCTCTGGGGTCACAAGGTGCGGCTTCTTCCATGAAGTCCTCCTCCTGCACCTGGGTCCACCGCTGACACCTGGGGCCGCCAAGAGCTACTTGGGTGAGAAGTAGCCGGGAACAGAGTTTTCTCACTCACTGGCCCGTGGGGCTGTTTGCCCACCCTGGGAGTGGGAATAATTGCCGTTTTTAATGAGGTTGATTTAGCAGCAACAATTTCGCAATTTTCTCTTTCCCCTGGGGCCGTCACCCGGGCCCCGCACACCTGGGCCTGCTGGCAGGTGCTGCCATCGGCCGGCTCCCCGGGCCCGGCCAGCTCAGGGGGGCGTCGACTCCTCGGACCACCTGGGGGCTCATTAGCCTCCAGCAGCAGCCCAGCCCTGCGCATCGGGAGGTGACCCAGGTCTGCTTGTCTCCCTCGGCCCAGGTCCTGCTAACCGGGGACACAGCAGTTCCTCGATGCCACGGCTGGTGCGGGTCACCCTGGCTGCCTGCGGGCGTGGGAATGGGGGGCCCGGGCTGGGCTCCAGGCCCGCTGCCCGAGCAGAAGGTATCAGTCCACGCCGCCTGGGTCCTTGTGGAACAAACGGAAAACCTGAAGCAATAGGGTCTGGCTCCTGAGAGACACTGTAAACTTTAAATATTTTCACATTCACTTTTTCACATTAAAGAAAGGACTACTCGGTGAGAATGGAGGGTCCGGGCTGCCTCAGGACCCTGTGGCCGCACCTGAGTTGGGAGGGAGGAGCCATCTTTGCTGCAAGGAGGGGAGGGTCTGGTCCAGCTGCAAGTCCTTGGGGTTGGGGGCTATCGACTGAGTGGGGCGCTGCCGCCCTCGCCCCGTCCCACCCAGGGCCTGACGAAGGCCCGGCCTCTGCTCAGTGTGCCACCAGCATTTGGATCCCATCGGTCACCTTCCTACCGGGTTCCACTCAGTGCCCCCGGGGGTCCCCAGCGCCTGGACCACGTGGGGTTCAGCGGGGCCCTCCCGGTCCTCTGAAGCAGCCAGCCTCCTGGGCATGCTCGGCCTGTTGTCCTCCCTGAAAGACCGTGAACCGCCCGTCACTGAAGCCACGTTGGAGGAGACCGTCTCACTTTGGACACGTGACGGAACCACGGAGCTCTGTGCCGAGCTACAGGCCCGATGCCCGGGCGCTTTCGAACACAGACGGGCCGAGCACACGCCCCACTACAGCCAAACACACTGACACGGAAATCAGTCTGAAAGCGCAGGAGAGCCTGGGAACGAGGATGGGTTTTAAGACTTAATCTTTCAAAGGCCCAGACTGGAATAGGCCAATGGGATTACCTTCTCGTTTCATCATTAAAATATTCCAGGAGCGCTCATTTGCAGGATATTCACTGCTTTTTACCAAACCTTAGATCATTTGTCCTTCCTTTGTCCCAGTGTTGTTGTTTGTTTTTAAATGTCTCCATGGAGACAGTAGATGTTTTTAATAAAAAGCTGATAATCCACTTTCTCCACGCTTTAAACCGCCTGGTCCTGAGACAAACACTGCCCTGTGCTGCTGCTGCCTGGCAACTCCGCTGTCCAGGGTGCTGATCAGACGGGGGCCCTGGACCAGGGGCTGACGCTCCAGGTGTGGGGGTTTGGGGTGCAGGCCGGGCATCCGTCAGAGCTCCACTCGGCTGAAACACTATTCTTTCTGGGTAAACCATAAGCATGTCTATGTTCTTCAAGGAGCAAATGGTTAAACCAACTATGACACATCCATGTGGGGAATATTACTCAGAAATAAACAAGGAGCAAACTCATGAAGGCAGCAGCCTGGCTGTACTTCAGAGGAATTAGGCCGAGAGAAAAGAGCGAACCCCCAAGGTTAGATATTGTACAGTTAATTCCCAGATGTGCTACCCTTCATGGCGTGTCCCTGCTGCTACTATTTGTTGTTTGATGTGTAACATTCTTGGCATTGCAAATTCCAGAAAGAGGAGCTGGTTTGTGGTTGGACGAGGGGGTGGAGGGGAGAGGCAGCATGAGGGACCCTGGCAGGGATGGGAATTAGTAGATCTTCACCTAGGGGGTGAACACACAGACCATTGGAGTCACTGTGTGTGTGTGTGTGTTTGTGAGAGAGAGAGAGAGAGAGAGAGAGAGAGAGAGAGAGAGAGAGAGACTCGGTTAGCCTTCCTCTCTACAAAAGTATTTCATGATCACCAAGCCTAGAAATAAATAGCATAAATGGGTGACAATTGAGGGGCATTTTGGTTCTCATATCCTACAAAGATGTTTGTTTTTTTTTAAAGGAGAGGAACATTGTAAGGCCCAAATGCTCTCTTCAAAACTAACTCCTGTAGCCTTCGGGCCCGTTGACCAGAGATTGGGCATCCACCACCTTCCTCGCAATCCATCTTCCTTCCTCAGGAAAGGTCTGTCCCATAGTTCCATCCCTGGGACCCCCGGCGGGGACCACTCACACCAGAGAAGCAACTGCAAAGACGTGGATTCAGTGAGCATGACCCTCAGACACATCTGTTTGCAAGGTTCGGGACTGGCCGGGAGCCCTCACGTGTCAACTGCCCCCCCCCCCCCGGGAGGAGCTCTATGCTGACAGAGGGAGCACACGCCGGCTCCTGGGGCAGACGCCGGGAAGGTGCACAGGCTTGCCGGCGGCCTTCTCCGCCCGGGTCTCGGTGCTGATCACTGCCAAGGTCAGGGCAGCGGAAGAGTCATTTGTGAGCAGATGTACCTGCTCACCCTGTGCGTCTGCCCAGAGGCTGGCCCCTCTTCTTCCCGGGAGCCTGAGCCGTGCAGGGGGAACTGGGCGGGGGCGCTGTGGCCACGGCCGGTTACCGAGGAGCTGAGACCCACTGTGATGGGCTCCTCGTCCCGCCTGTCTGCAGAGATGGCTGTGACTTTCCAAACAGAATGGACTCCTTTGTCTTTTTTTGTTCTGGTTGCTATCCATGTTTATTCCAAAATGCACCCATTCATTAGATACAACTGTTGACCAAGGATCTAGACCTAACGCGAACAGGAAAACAGCAGATGTAAAGCATAGCTTTTTGTTAAACAACTAGAGACCTAGAGTGAGTAGCTTACTTCCGCTGGCATCAGCTGGCTGCCCCGCCCTCCGCCGCTCTTAGCTTGCACCCGTCCTCTGCCACACACAGCTCTCCACTGCTAGTAGCTCACAGCCCGGCCCACCCACTGTAGGAGCCACTGCTCATTTGGTCATGACGGCGTTACAGTGTCACAGCCCCGGGCCTTTCCTTAGTATAGATATACAGTTTGTTTTTGAATTACATCTGCTTTCCGTGGGCCTTCATGACTCATTCAAAGTAGCCCTGTGTGCCAAATGCAGACACGTAATGCTGTTTCCACACTCGGTGAGCAGATGAATGTGTGCACACCCAGTGAGTGGATGAATGTGTGCACACCCAGTGAGTGGATGAATGTGTGCACACCCAGTGAGCGGATGAATGTGTGTACACCCAGTGAGTGGGTGAATGTGTGCACACCCAGTGAATGGATGAATGTGTGCACACTCAGTGAGTGGGTGAATGTGTGCACACTCAGTGAATGGATGAATGTGTGCATACTCAGTGAGTGGATGAATGTGTGCACACTCAGTGAGTGGGTGAATGTGTGCATACTCAGTGAGCGGATGAATGTGTACACACACAGTGAATGGATGAATGTGTGCACACCCAGTGAGTGGGTGAATGTGTGCACACACAGTCAGTGGATGAATGTGTGCACACACAGTGAGCAGATGAATGTGTGCACACCCAGTGAGTGGATGAATGTGTGCATACACAGTGAGTGGATGAATGTGTGCACACACAGTCAGTGGATGAATGTGTGCACACCCAGTGAATGGATGAATGTGTGCACACCCAGTGAGTGGGTGAATGTGTGCACACACAGTCAGTGGATGAATGTGTGCACACCCAGTGAGTGGATGAATGTGTGCACACACAGTGAGCGGATGAATGTGTGCACACACAGTGAGCGGATGAATGTGTGCACACAGAGTGAGCGGATGAATGTGTGCACACACAGTGAGTGGATGAATGTGTGCACACACAGTGAGCGGATGAATGTGTGCACACACAGTGAGTGGATGAATGTGTGCACACACAGTGAGTGGATGAATGAGTGCACACACAGTCAGTGGATGAATGTGTGCACACCCAGTGAGTGGATGAATGTGTGCACACACAGTGAGCGGATGAATGTGTGCACACACAGTGAGCGGATGAATGTGTGCACACACAGTGAATGGATGAATGTGTGCACACCCAGTCAGTGGATGAATGTGTGCATACCCTGTGAATGGATGAATGTGTGCACACACAGTGAGCGGATGAATGTGTGCAAACCCATTGAGCAGATGAATGTGTGCACACCCAGTGAGTGGATGAATGTGTACATACCCAGTGAGCGGATAAATGTGTGCAAACCCATTGAGCAGATGAATGTGTGCACACACAGTGAGTGAATGAATGTGTGCACACCCATTGAGCGGATGAATGTGTGCAAACCTCTGCCTGCTTGTTCAAACCACTGATGGAGACAATGGGGCATTGGGTCCTCCTTTCTACATTCTAGTGACCATCTGGTCTAGTGACTTTGAGCTTGGTGTTTGGAACAGGGCTGGCTTCCACGTCACATACTCCCTACTCCCTATAGAACCTCAGGCAGGCCGCTTAAGCACCCTAAGTCTCAGTTTCTCCAACTTAGAATTCCTTTCCCTGCATCCCCGCCGTGAGAAGGGAATGAGGGGGCTCATATAAGACACCGGGCCTGGCACCCAGGAAGTGCTCAAGACCTACTAACAGGCAGGAGGATTCTTACGGTCGCTTTGCATTCCTTAAAGGGTCACTTTGCTTCCTGGGTGAGTAGCTTCCCTATCCCTATCCAGGATAAAGGATTTCTATTTTTTTTAAAAAAAAAAACACAAAACAAAACAAAACAAAGACTCACAACAAAAACTTTGGAGCAATTGCCGAAACTGGTTTGGTTCAGTAGATAGAGTGTCGGCCTGCAGACTAAAGGGTCTCAGATTCGATTCCGGTCAGGGGCATGTACCTTGGCTGTGGGCACATCCCCGGTGGGGGATGTGCAGGAGGCAGGTGGTCGATGTTTCTCTCTCATCGACGTTTCTGACTTTCTATCCCTCTTCCTTCCTCTCTGTGAAAAGTCAATAATATATATTAAAAAAAAAAAAAACTTTGGAGCAACCAATGCCTGGAAGTCCTTGCAGCCTGAGCTCAGTGAGTAGCTGGTAGCTCGTAATATCTGGTCACAGCTGCCGTCCTTGGGGGTTGATTAGTGGGGAATCGGCTGAGCACTCACACTCCTTCGCGGCAAGGCTTTCTGGGTAATTCCACCCCCATTTGAAAGGCAGACTTGGCTTTGCACCAGCAGTCTCTGCCAAAGCCATCTCTCCCATCAGGGGGCTTCTCGGGGGGCTGTATGTCGCCTCCTCAGGGCACAGGAAGAAGTCCCTTTGTGGGTCTCAACGTAGGGTGAGGACTTGCTCACACATGTCCATGCGTGTGCACGTGTGTGTAAGACAGAGAGACAGCAGACCTGGAGAGATTGCTGTTCTTCGGATCTTCCTAATAACCACGGCCACGGGGCCGTGTTAGTCTCTGTGTTTGGAAACACAGTTCTGTTGTGTTCTGGAAACTTCCTCAGTGCGGGCCTCTGAGGCCCCCTTCCCTGCTCATGGGAACACCTTTGTCCCCGGGAAACCGGGCTCTTCCACTTTAAAATAACTACTTTTCTCCTGATGCCCGGGCCTGTGTCTTTAAGACAATAATTGCTGAATTGAAATTTGAGACTGTTATCTTAATAACCAATTACTCAAATAACGTGGAAATTGGCTTAAATTGGCTCGTCATGCTACATTTACCTGAATCTTTTTATGGGAAAGTTAGGAATAAAGAAAGAATTCTTGGCGGTTGGCTTTGTTTGGGGACAGCTGCAGGGCCTTGTTTGCATCAAGCAAGTGGACGGGGTCTCCTCGGCCCAGGCCCCTGCCTCCAGGGTGGGCGACCCCTGGCCAGCACCATTCCCGGCTCTGCCCGCCCCACACACAGCCCCCAAGTGCCCTCTCCGCAGCCCTCTGCACCATCAGAGCCTTGTGAACGGTGGGAGAGCAAGTGTGTAGGGGCCTGCCCGTCCTTGCAAAACGGGCAAAGTTCTTCCACTTTTTTTCCTTTGAAAAATGAGAGTGATGGTCACATAGCTTTCATCCTCTCCACGCACACAGCGGAGAAAGCTTAAAGGTGAAAGTCATGAGCCTTAAAAGGAAGGAATTCGCCTCTATTAGTGGTCTGAACAGAGGAGGGTGAGTTCCTGGGAGCAGGGCACTCGGGTTTTATCTGTAGCTATAAACCCAGTAATGGAAGATCACGTCTTTCCCTCTAATTCCGCCTTCCATCCTGCATGTCTCTCAGAGTCCAGAGTAACGGGACTTGTTAGTGCGGCTCACCATCCTCTTCCTTTCCTCTGCCCCGCTCAACAACATGGCTTCTGCAGACACTCTGCTAATCGTAATTCTGTGACAAGGGGAGGTGGCCTGGGGGGAGGACATAGGCACCCGCCTTCCCAACAGCCCTGAGGACCAGTTTCATCTCACAGCAGTGCCCCTAAAGCCACCGCTGCCCCAGCTGGGCACAACCCCAACAGATGGGCACAATCCCAACCAGGCCCTGAGGGAGGCATTAGATTTCCAAGTTTGGGGTGAAATAGACAAAAGTTAGCATCCCCCCCCCCCCCCACACACACACACACCGAGGAGGCGTGGCATCTTGACAACCGAAGTCATAACACAAATGTGTGAGGCCATCGGAGCCAAGACACTGGGGGGGGTGGGGGGGGAAGGGAGAGAAGATGACCCCCAGGCTCAACATGGCTCTCCCACCCCAATGAGACAAGTGACTGCAGATGTGCGTGTTCTGGGGGCGAGCCTTCGGAGTGAGGGTGCAGTCCAAAGCTGGGGTTCAGGCCAGCTCGTGGGCTCAAAGCTGGGTCTGTGTTGTCAGCAACCACAGCCAGGTGGCATCTCCAGGGCCCTCTGGCCTGCAGTGTCCTCGTCTGTGACCTCAGATGAAGGTCTTGAAACTCGAGTCCCCGATGAGAACTGTGGGGACACATCCTGGACCGTGGGAGGGCCAGTGGGCACAGCAGTGACCCCCGAAACAAGAACCCTTTCCCTGAAGGATCCCGGCCAGGCACTCGGGCGCCTCGAGTCTCAGTTTCTTATCTCTGGAGCCAAGAAAGATTCTGCCTCCTGCCTCGCCGCGTGCATCTGGGGGCATGAGATGAGAAAAAGTCCGACATGGAGTCTGAAAACGGGAAAGCACTCCATATGAATATGAAATATTAGAGCTTTCAGGAGGCAACAAGATTTTCAGCCTCATAATTTACCTCCAACTCCGGGAGGAAATCACCTTGTCATAAAAACATCTTGGAATGTAATCCATTACTCTTCCGCACCGGGAGAGAGCTCAGGCGGGCCTCCAAAAGACGAGATTATAAAACCGTAAAGGCATCTGAGTTCAAAAGCCCTTGGAAACTGCTGGACTGGGCCTTAATAATTCACGCGATCCAGCCCAAGTTTTTCTTTCTCATGGAATAAAACATGTTTTCTTGACAAAACAGCTAACGTGTCAAGAAAAGCTCAGGCGGGGACCCAGGAGGCTTGGACCAGAACACCCTCCTCCAGTTCCCTTTTGGGGGTCCGGCGGGGCCTCTGGAGGTCTGGGGGCTGCGGGATGCTGGCCAGCCTGGGAACCTCCCATGGCCTGGCCTGCCTCCCAGTGCCCTCCCCCCTGCACCTCCTTCAGCGCCTCTCCCTCCTCTTCCTCTTCTGCAGCTGATGTCACAGTAGTCCCATGACCTCATCTGCAGGGGGCTTTCCAGCTGCTCCCTGCCCCGAGCCTGGGTGACAGGCACCCCTAGGGACCCGTCTCTGGGTGGCCTTGGCCACGGGAGGGTCAGGGTTGAGGACTGGAGCACAGAGCCTGGGTTCTGGAGAATTGGGGAAGCGAGATGAGAAGGACGTTGGCAAAGCCATTAGATTGTTCCAATGACCCCGGGCAAATCCGGTGGCTTAAGATTCGCAAGAGAACTTGAGTTTGGAGGTTTTTTTTTTCGTCCCTTCTGGAAATGTTTAACATGAAAAACAGGTTTCCAATTTTATCTGAAATCCAAATGGAGAAACTGTATGCCGTGGAGGGCTCTTCCAAAGGATTTAGGCAAATACGTTTTTTTTTTTTTTTGGGGGGGGGGTGGTTGTATAAAAATACTGCAGCTTTCCCATCCGCAGAAGGACAATGCGATTGGAATGTATGCCAATATGTAGTAAGAACCAAACCTTTTGTAGTTTTTGTTGTGAACTCAACCAAGGCAGTAGAATTTTTAGTAAAAGCCTCAGACACCCTTAGTGTGACTCTGGGGTGACCGTCAAAAGTCCGCCTGAGAAGTGACTCCAGGAATTCAGTCCACGAGGAAACACTCGGCGTGCCACCTTGGATCCCTGGGAAAGGAGCCTGACCTGGCGTCTCGGTGGGTGGGGCTAGAGCAGCCAGCTGGTCCCTGGGCCTGAGGACGCCCAGGTAAGCTGTGGCTCCCTGGCTGCCCTGCCCTGGCCCCCGCCCGAGAGACAGGACCGGGTCACGGATGGCCGACGGGGGCTCTGTGGGCAGCACAGCCTGTGTGTGCCTCCTCCCCTGTGGTCCTGAGATGCCCAGGTGGTTCGTGGCACTTACCAACCTACAATTTCAGATAAAACAATAGCTATCACCCAATTCTGTGTGGGAACTGGAGGGAGACTGAGGACCTATGGCCACCCCCTTGCCTTAAACATCTGCCCCGTTCACCATGACAGAGTCTGTCTGCATACTGTCCCCTCAGCACAGCTCCCCTGCCCCCATGCCATCGACATCACGCTTGCAAGATTGTTCCACTCAGGCGTGGAGGTCAAACACCTGCACCAGGCATTTTAGGGTTGAAATCGATTTCTAATGAGCAAGTTCAAGTGGTGGTGGTGTTTTTTAAGATCAAATGGTGGCCCCAAAGCCTTGCTCACCATGAGCTGATCTTTCTTGATACTTGACTTGATTGCACTGGAAAAAGAAATTGATTATTTGGTATCGGGAATAACCGAATGATGGGTTAAGACTGTGATCGGCAAACTGCAGCTCGAGAGCCACATGCGGCTCTTTGGTCCCTTGAATGTGGCCCTTCCACAGAATTCCACGGCCTGGTCAAGTCTGTTTTGAAGAAGTGGCATTAGAAGAAGTTTAAGTTTAAAAAGTTTGGCTCTCCAAAGAAATTTCAATCGCTGTCCCGTTGATATTTGGCTCTGCTGATGAATGAGTTTGCTCACCACTGGGTTAAGAACGTATCCCGTGTTATCCCAAAGCAGAGATGGCTTGGCTTCTAGCTGCTGAAGAAACCGTACACCACGCCCTGGCCTCGAAGCCCCACTCCGTAGGCAGAGCCTCCTCCGTGAGTTCTGGGCCACAGTCCAGCCAATGTCTGGACCACAAACCCTGAGGACCCAGCACTAGAGGGTGCGCAGTCGGGGTTTCTAACTGGGTCGTTAAAAACGAAAGGAGTGAGCGATGGACTGGCTTGGCGGGCAGGACGGGCAGTCCGAGTGGCTTCACAGGACACTATGAACAGCAGTGGTCCTGTCCCTGAGCCAACACGACGGCTTCTACTGTTCATTTTCAAAACGCTGTGTTCAGATGAGTGCATGCGAACGGGGACCCGGGACAGGGAAGGATGAGGCGGGGAAGCCGCTGCCAGACTCGGCCTGGCTCTCGGCGAGGATGGCGGGCTGTCTGCAGGCCACGAGCTTCTTGACACAGAGAAGCCATGGTGCAAAGGAAATGCTATAATAATCATCTATAATAATAAAGGCGTAATATGCTAATTAGTCCGGACGTCCTTCCAGTCGACCTTCTGGACAAAACCAGGCCTACGAGGGAAGTCTGGGTCCCTGGTGCCTGAGGGAAGCTGGTGCTGGCAGCAGGGGAAGGAAGGTCTACTCTTGCACATATTTCATGCATCAGGCCTCTAGTCTGCAGATAAAGTAATGCATTACCCAGCAGCCCTCAGAGCGAGTCGGGCCTGGGAGAGGGGGAAATGAGTCATTCTCAGGGCCTCCTGGAGGGCCGAGAGGGTAAGAGAAGGAACTGAAGGTCAGAGGAGAAATGGAGGAATCACATATCTTTGGAGGAAAGGATTAGGATCTGTTTTTCCATCATTTTAGAGCAATATGTGTCTGATGATAGTTTCTGAAAAAGGGGAGGTGCCTCAGTCAGTCCCAGCAGCAAAGCAGGGGAGCTTTGTGCATGGCCAGCGAGGGGCACACAGGGATGTCGTCACACTCCAGGGCAGGGCCACCGTGCCCCCCAGCCTGGGGCATGAAGAGTGGGAGCCGCCCCTTAGGACCAGAGCCAGGACCCAGCTAGGGGGACAGTCCCCAGGCCGTGGAGGGCCTCCCGGCAGGAGCTGCAGGCGGAATGTGGGGGTCCGTGCTGAGTACACGCACCCTCCCCCCAATGTCCACCTGAGGCCCCCTCTTGCCCAACCCTAACCAGAAGCCCCCCTGGGCAAAGAAGCCTGGGGGTGCTTGGGGTTAGGAGACGTGCTGGGCTTGCTCTCCACCCCCACCCCACCCCGCCCTGCAGAGTAACGGTTTCCCAGCAGGGGATGGGTTCATCCCTGAAGCTCCCGCTGCCAGTCCGTGGGAGGCAGAGCACGGGACCTGGGACATGTGAGGCCTCGTGGGTAAATTTCTGACTGCTTGCCACTCACCGCCCCAGCTCCCTGGAGGGTCAGTGCCTTGAGGTTTACCTGGAGGCGAGGGTAGTAGCTCCATGTCTAGGCAGAGAGTCCAAGTGCAGCCCCGAGACTGCAGACCCCGGGCACAGTGTCTGAAAGAATGCTGGCTGGGCGCCTCCCCAGGGTCCAGGATGCGGAGCGCGAAGCACCTCCAAGGCTCAGGGCCCAGGCAGAAGGAGAAAGGATGGGGCTGGGTGTTACCCTGTGCGCAATGAACACGGGGTTCTGTTATCCACTGGAAAAGCAAGAGGGGAAGCCAGGGGAAGGTTTGCCATGCAAGCAGGGCCGTTGAGCTCAGACACCCAGAGTTGGTGGCTACTTATTAGGGGAAAGGCTGTGGCTTTGATCTGAGCTGTGGTTCTGCTTTTGTTTTCTTTGTAAAGCGAAAGTCCTCCCCAACCTGGTCCTCGCTGCACCCTCTGCGGCTGCCGGTGGCAGAATCGGCCCTTGAACCCACTGCCAGCATCCCCGGCAGGAGCACGAAGTGACACCCGCAGATACAAATACCGCGGATGCCCATGGCCACGGCAGATTGCCCTTGCTAACCTCCTAGTTGGGCCGCAGCCCTCCCAACCCTAACTCCCTACCTCCATCCCTTCTCCTCCCCCCACCCCCCAAAAAAAAACAGCCCAGCCAGGGATGCTCACTTTCCAGTCCGCACACCCGAAGCACCTGTGTTTGATTTCCAGGGGAGCCCCGTTTCCTCGCTTCCGCACGCCGGGCCGGCTGTCAGAAACGCACGGTGGCAGAGTGGCATATTGAGCTATTAATAATTTGCTGTGTGTGTTACAGATATTGCATAAATGAACGGCGTTCTATCACTGTTCCTTGACACTGGGGCCCTTGGGGTGGCAGGCTAAGACCCAGATCTGTCTACAATCTGCCTGCTCCGGAGAGGGGGGGGGGGGGTTGGAAAGTGGCCCTTTCGAGCGAAATCACATTCCAGCTCGCAGAGCCAATTTTTCAGATGTTTTCTCTTTCCTGTTCCTTGTTCCTCCGCTCAGACCTCATCTGGCCGCGATGAAAAATGATGTGATGCGATTTTTTATTCTGCGCTTGACACTCTCCGGGGAAGGCGATGGGGTCCGCGGCTCTCAGGCTCCGCAAAGGTCAAGCAGGAGGAACTGGCTCTTTGGAAGCGGCCCAGGAAAAACTCTCAAGCCCAGGAACACAACACGGCTAATTGTCCCCCTCATCCAGTCCCCGCTAGGCTTCGGGGGGGGGGGGCGGGGGGGGCGGGGGGGGGGCTGTCCACGTCTCTCGATCATGCACTTTTCTATGCGAACGCTGAGCCCCCCGGTGAAAGGTGTATTAAGGGCCCAGCTGAAAGGGACAGTAGGTTTAAACGTTGACAGCAAACAGCTGTAGGATTTCTCCAACTGAATTCAAATAATGAAATCAATAGGTTATGCCACAGTTTCAAGTTTCCCCAAACAAATGTGTATGAAAAATGATATTCATTTATCTGAGATTACTCCAGCCAAGAAGTAGATTTTTCTCTGTCACTTCCAAAGGGGAGGGGAAAAAAAAAAAAAACCACAAAACTCTCAACAGTTACACAAAACGGAGCCTGCGTGGGTAGGAACCTCGAGGACAGAGTGGGTGGCTACCATCCTGAGGAATCCGGATTGCCCTGTTTGCGACCATGTTGGGAGCACTAACGAATGGCATGCCCTCCTCGTCCCCCACGCCGGGAGAGCGACCCTTTCCAAACAAAACACATGTGTGGGCAGCGTGCCCGAGTGTTTCTCTCCGCCTTTTTCCCCTCCGTGTGCGCTTTTCCAAAGTGCCACCCAGCCGCCCGCCCTCCATAGGGCAATTCCAGTCCCAGTGCAATGGAGGGGTTAGCGACCGGCTTAAGCCAAACGGTGCCGGATAAAATCCCAGTTCAGACACGGCTCCAGTTCTCACCGCCTTCCGCCCGGACCGCCCCGACGGTGCGGCCAGGAGACGGAGCAGTGTCACCAGGAGGACACACCGCCATCGCGGCTTCTACGGGTCCCTGTTCGGGAAACGTCAGGGGACCCAGCCTTCGGCTCACACGCCTCCCGGGTCGCGGAAAGCGTTTTGTCGCCGTGATGTTCTGTCGCGCCCGTGCACAAGCGTCCGCACTCGGGCGATGGCTGATGTGGACTTGGCGGGGCATTTCCTGGTCGTGGCAACTGATCCGTGGCCGCTGTGGCCTCTCCTAGGGCCACAGTGCCTGTCTGGGTGGCTGCGGGGGGACCCACGGGGCCCTGGCTGCCAAGAGGCTGGCAGTCAGGTCGGGGTGAGGGTTGCGCCTGGAAGGGTTCGTGGGGAGCCCCTGGGACCAGGAACTCTGGGGTCACCAGGATTCGGGAAGACCCTCTGGGACCTGAGGCCCGTGGAGGGAGGAGGGTGTGGTAGGCAGAGGAGGAGGAAGGGGGCAGGTGGGAAGGGGAAAGTGTGGGCGATGACCAGGCCAGAATGGCACTCGGTCCAACACACTGTTAAGAACTGGAAAGGCGGCTGAAACCGGTTTGGCTCAGTGGATAGAGCGTTGGCCTGCGGACTGAGGGGTCCCAGGCTCGATTCCGGTCAAGGGCATTTACATCCCCAGTAGGGGAGATGCAGGAGGCAGCTGATGGATGTTTCTCTCTCATCGATGTTTCTGACTTTCTATCCCTCTCCCTTCCCCTCTGTAAAAAATCAATAATATATATATTTTTTTAAAAAAAGAAGAACTGGAAAGGCGTTTGTGGAAGGACGTCCGAAGTCCTCCTAGTGTCCGCTCCTCTGTCTGCGGGAGACACGGGCTGCCATCCCTCCCTCGGAACCGGCGCTTTTAGAGCCGCCTTGAGCTCACGGTCTGTGCCGTGTGCAGAAGCGGCCATTCCGTCTGGGTTCTGGGGAAAGCCAGGCACCCCCACCCCGAAGGCAGCAATAGGTGCACAGTGTGGACTCCTCTGCTGTGGCAGGGCTCTCCCTGTGCCAGGGCGCAGCTCCGAGGGGATGGAGCCCTGGAGCCCTGCCTCTCTGACAGACAAAGATGGGGGTAGGGGGTGCCCGAGGGGAGGGTCCTGGCCTCCTGGGCCCTGCCTGGAAGAGACCTGTGTTCTCCTCCGGAAAAATGGCCGCATGTGGTGCTGGAGGGCTCCCCGCTTGCTCAAGGATTGCCCTGCCCACCCTGCTCCTGGCGACTCGCCCACACCCACTGGGAAAGGGTGGGACCTGGGCCCGTGGCACCTGGAGGGGTCCTGTCAGCTCCCCGTGGGGTTGGGGTCCGGCTCCTGTCCTCCTGCAGCGCTGGGCACCCCTGGACTCCCTGGACAGCCATGGGGAGGACTGAGGGCCAGAGCCCTCCTGCCAGAGCCTGCAGTCCCCCAAACACAACCTCGGGCCCCAAGGCCACCTCGCAGGAGGTCTGTGCCCCTGAAGGGAGCCCGAGAGCGCTATCCCCTGGTCGAAGCCAGCGCGGCCCTTCTCCTCCGTTCACGGGGGAGTCTGACAAACGCTCCAAACCAAACTCGGAACAGCTGGCGTTCCAGAAACTGCTGGAACCTGAGGGAATTATTCCTTTGGTGCCAGCTCCGAACAAATAGGAGAGGCCTCCAGCTCGGATGGCGGCGGACCGGGGGTTCTGGTGACTGGAAAGCTGGCCTTGGTGCAGGGGAGGTGGCGGCGGCCCGGCGGGGCGCAGGGCCTCCTGCGCGCACTTGGCAATGGGTGCGGTTGAGTTGACAGACACCCTGTCTCCAAGGCCTGGGGGGTGTCCCTCACCTGCGCCCGTGGGCCGAAGCATCACAGTTCCTGGTGGGATGTCTGAGGGGAGAAGGCACCCCCACATTCTCTTTTAAAAAAAAAAAAACACCTCTCCTTCTCTCCTTTGGCCAAGGTGAAATTCCGTGGGTTTTTATGATGTTGTTGTTGTTAAGTCTGTGCCTCATATATGACTCTTCTTAGTCATTCCTCTCTTATCGCCTTCCCCCCCCCCCCCCCAACCCCGCTTCTGACTCCTCTGAGGAGGCAGTTGCACTTTGCTTCTGGAATTTAAACAAAAGCTTCCCAGATTGTGGGCGCTTTAATTCCAGAGCGGAGCGCCCGTGCCCACTCCCCCTTCGGAACTGCCGGGGAGGGTGGGGCTGGCCCTCGCTTCTGGTTTTTATTAAAATAAAAAAAGCCAGCTGGCGATCACAGAGGGAGAAACCTTCCCCCCGAATATGATTTCTGATGGTGGAATTCGGGTTGCGATTCCCCAGCGGCCCCCCCCGCCAGTTAATGTGCCAGATAGCAGGGAGCAGGGATCACGGCGAACACGGTTATTACCGTATTAGACGGCGCGTAAGGACTGGGGCCGGGGCTGTGCCGGTCAGCGGGAGGCTAAACGAAGCCACATGCCCGGGCCGGCCTCCCTCCCCGGCTGCTGCGGCAAAGGCCTGGGTCTAAGCTGCACGCGGGATCCCCGACGGAGGGAGGCATTTAAAGTGTCCGCTTGAGGTCAACACTGACGTGCTAATGAGCGTCGTCCTGCGAGCTTACTGCTTCCGCTCAGGCCTAAGGCCCCGGATTGGAAAGTGCAGAGGGGGTGACGCTGGCTGGGCCAAAGGCCCAGGGTCCTGTGTCATCCCGCCCAGGGGCGGCGACGCGCCCTGTCGCCCAATGGCCAGCACCCCTCGCCCGCCCCGGACGCCGACCTGCAGACTCCGCCTTCCGAGGCCCCGGAGAAGAGGTGGTTGGGAGCCTCTGTGTCTTTTCACGGAGACGAAAAGCAAATCTCCAACTAGAGGAAAACCAAACACCGTGGCCCTCACAGCCCCGTGTTTCTCCGTTTTGAAGCATCCCGCAAACAGGGCGCTCATCCGAGGACCGGGGCGAGTCCCTGCTGCCACCAATGCTGCTTTGTGGAGCAGGAGACAGCTCCGAGGGGGTGGGTGATGGACCACGGCCTCCCACTGACAGCCAGCTTCTCTCTCTCTCTCTCTCTCTCTCTCTCTCTCTCTCTCTCTCTCTCTCTCCACCTGCTGTCCAGAGGATCACGAGCTTCTCTGTAATTAACCCCGATGCTGCCACATTAGGACGACTTCAGACAGCGCTTCCTATTCTTCTGGCGCCGCTCCCTCCCTCCAGGTGGTTATGGCCCGGGAGCCAAGGCTGGCCCAGGTCAGGAGTGGGGACCCCGCCACCTCGTGCTGTGTGGGATGGGAATCCAGGGTTTTCCCTGGAGCTGCTGGGGGTCCCCACTCGGCAGGTCCCGTGATTACCTGAGGCCCACGTTTCTTAGATGTCTCACTGGTCGGAGAAGTCCGTTCTCAATCGTCTGAGCCCACGGAGACTGTCCTCCCTGCAGCGAGCCTGGAGCGTGTGCCCCCAGGTCCAGGCCCTCACAGGGTGTCCCTGACCTGCTGGGGCCCAGTGTCCTTGTCCCTGGAACCGAGGAGGCCCCAGGCTGCCTGGGACAGGGGCGGCCGGTCCACCCCTTCCCTCACGGCCTGGCGCCTGCATAGTGCCGGACTCGAAATAAGCGAATCCACAGGGAGAGGTGCCGATGACCGAAAGCACACACCTTGCCCTTCGGGTCTGCAGGCGAAATAAATAACGGACTGGACCCTTTCGACGTGGCAGTTTCAGGAAATTTTTGTTTTTTTTTAAATATATTTTATTCGTTTTTTACAGAGAGGAAGGGAGAGGGAGAGAGAGTCAGAAACATCGATGAGAGAGAAACATCGATCAGCTGCCTCCTGCACACCCCCCACTGGGGATGTGCCCGCAACCAAGGTCCATGCCCTTGACCGGAATCGAACCTGGGACCCTTCAGTCCGCAGGCCGAGCTCTATCCGCTGAGCCACACCGGTCAGGGCACAGGAAATGTTTTTAAAAGTCCCAACTCTCTAATCCAGCCAGCCTTAGCCCCTGAGACCCCGGGGAGGAACGGCAAGGTCAGGGGAGGCACCAGTGCCAAGGCCATGCCATGCGACCATCTCGGGAGAACGGAGCGGCCCCTGGAGGGTAATCAAACTCGGGTCCCCCGGGTGCTTACTCCGGAGCAGAGGGCCTGCGGGGGGCGCCCCAAGGCCGAGGGCTCAGGTTGCGCTTCATCCGTGCCGAATGCCAACCCCATTGCCTGCGGGAGCCTCGCCGCCGTCCAGGCGGTAGAAGACGAGCCCACCAAGGCCACAAGGCCACGGAGGAGCAGGCTCCCCGGCCCATGACGCGCCAGGAGATGGAGGCCGCTCACAGGCTGTGCCGGCTGGGCCCACAACGGCTGCTTTTGCATCTGCGCAGTTGGAATGTTCTAGAAGCTCAGCATAAAGGGGACTCTGAGGCCTGAGAAACCTAGGCGTTCACTGGAAAGATGCCAGGAAAAGATCAGTTTGTTTTCTGTTCTGGTAATCCTCTTCAGCACGACAGCTCTCCCGATGCGAGGGGCTTGGTGAAGGACGTCAGCAAGATATCACCATGGAAGCTTTCTCTCTCCGCTTCACGTGGTGGGTGAGCAACGCCCCAGCTCCCCCTGCAGGACTCACCAAGGCTCTGACCCAGAACCGGCTCTACCCCAGGGACCCTCCGGCCAGGCGAGGGACGCTGATTCTAAGTCAGAGATGTGCCCAGGGCGTGAGGATTTTCCAGACTGGGTGGCTGCCACTTGGGGGGGTCCCCTTGGCTCAAGGAGACCTGATTCCAGAGCTCATAGGCCTGTCACTCATCCACGCCCTTTTCTGGGGTCCCCTGCCTGGAGGGCTGGATGATGAGGCACAGGTTTGGGTCCTGCGTCACTTTCTGGAGGTGATGTTGGATTGCGGGATGGGGAGGTGGCGAGAGAAGAAGGCCATGCTGGGGACCAGCACCCCGAGTTCCGGTCCCTGCTGCTGAGACGTTTGGCCCCGCATCTTTATGCCTCCCAGCCCTGGGCTTGCTTACCTGAGAAATGGGGACAATAACACTGGCCTCACTGCGAAAATCCAGCAGCTGTGAAAGTAGACAAGTAGATTATTCACCTCACTGATTCCTTAGAGAGGTGGGGCCCGGGTTCGGAGCCGGGCCAGACCCTCCTCCATGCAGACTTTACAGTCCAATCCTAAGGCCTAATGTGTCTGAAACCTTCTGAAAGTAGGAAATGCCTTTTCAAGATGGGGAAGAAAACGAGGGGGCCCAGCGATGGGAGGGAAGGGGGAGGCGGGGAGGAAGCCACCGTGGGAGGAGGGGTAGCAGCGTCGGCTGGGAAAAGCCACCAGGGCCTCCCTTGGCGAGCCCTGCACACACGGAGAGAGTGTTTGCTGGGGGACAGATGCCGCTGGGGTGTCCACTTGACCAGGGCAGTGAAAGCCTCGGACGTGGAGAACAAAGCCCTGTGGTGGGGAGTCCTTCTAGAACGAACACTCTGACAGGCCTGGAGGATGGCTGGTGTGGGTGAAGGCGCCCCCAAAGCTCCCCACAGCACAACTGTGTGGAGGCCAGCGGGGGTACATAGAGCCGGAACAGAGCTCATTAAGCATTCAATTGTCTTTGCCCTGAAACGACATTCCTGGGAATTTTGCTTAAAATCGTCTCATGCGGTATTTTAAAACAAAACAAAACAAAAGCTCAAACTCATCTCAGGCAATTGCTCCTAGCGGAGGCTGGCGTGGTAACTCCGTTCTGCAGGGAGAGGTCGGGGCTCTGAAGCGGTTTGGAGGAGCGTCTTGTCACATGTCCGATTCAAAATGGGGCTGCTTTGTTCCCAAACATGAAGGAACCAGTCACCACCCCAACAATCAGAAACAGCTCCAGATAGCCTCAGCCACGCTCGTCCATCCACGCTGGCGTGCCCGCAGCCTGGTCACCGTCAATCCGGGGAAACGCGCTCCAATGGGCCCTGGGCGTGGGCACAATTGAGGATGCCTCTGCTTCCCTTTAATGTGTCCCTCCATTCCCACTTCGCTCCCTCCCCACACACCCATTTTGTAATCTTCAAATCAGACTTCTAAAGACTGTGCCAGGAGAAATAGCTTTCCATGTCCAAACCATCTTCTGCTTGGCTCCTGTGACATTTCCGGGGGCCCTGGTTGAAGGAACTAGCTTTCCATGTCCAAACCATCTCCTGCTTGGCTCTTGTGACATTTCAGGAAATGTCCCCCAATTGAAGGAAAGGAGACACAAGACCACCCAGGTTGTTGCTTTGGAATTGAGGAGGGAAGGCCCCGAGGTCCCCCTCCCCCAGCATGAATTGTCTCTAAGGACACCCGCCCACCTGGCTCTGAATTTCCCCTTCTTCATGGTTTCCCATCTCTCTTCCTTCACCATACACCCTGAATTTCCTCCCCACGTGGCAGGCAGATTCAAAGACTTTCTCTTTACATTTGACCCAGCCAGAATCTCTCTTTAAACCATAACACGCAGTCCCACCTCTTAGAGAGACAGCGATCCCTTGTCAGCAAAGAGCTGCCCACCAGCCCGCAAGGGCCAAAGCTCACGTTCAAATGCTGGGCTTCTCCTGCAATAAAACGGGGCGCCTGAAAGACTCGGGGAGGTGTTTCTTCCTTCTCCAGGTGAGAGGGTGCTGACCCAGAGGCTGCCTCGGTGCAGAGCCTGAGGCCGGCGTGCCTGGCGCCAGTCCTGGCTTGGGGGCGGGCTGCTCTTGGACTTTTTTGAGCCTCTGTCTCTGCATCTGAAGGGGCGGAGTAGTCTTGCCCAGCAGACCCCTGCTCACACTCGTGACAAGGACCGACATCTCTGCTGGGGCCCCGTCTTTCCCGGTGTTATTGGAGATGATTGGACGATGAATGGAACATCTACTGGCCATGCTTTCTCCTGAAATGAAGACAACAACCAGCTCCTTCAAGGTCTGGAGAACAGCCCAGCACTGTTCCGCTGGCCAGGATGGGACCCCTCCTGACTAATCTTGATCTTCGTTTGGTCCACCCCAGGAGAAGACCCTGAACCAACCAGCCAGTGACCAGCACTTCCCACATTTCATTTTATGGCCGTGTGGGAATGGCCTACAGCAGAGAGGCCTTAGGATCAGCCAGCCCGAAGCCTTCATTTAGAAAGACATACAGGCCCTGAGGCCCAGGAGGTGGGCGTGGCTCTTCCAAGGTCATGCTGCTGGTTGTGCAGAGGGAGGATTTAGGGAGAGGTGAGTCCAGCTCCGGGCCCACTGCACACCCAGCTCCCACTGCCCTGCTGAGGACACAGTCCACATCCCTTCCCCAGCTAAGCAGCAGAATGAGGGTCGTATCCCCGTTTGTCCTCCTCCATCCCTCTGTCCTCACGGTCCCCTTCTGGGGACTGCCAGAACCGCATACCCTCCTGCTTCTGCCTGGCTTTAGGACTCTCAGCATTTGGTTCGGAGCATCGTCTGTTCCCCGACTGGGAATAAGTCTGAGAATTCCAAGGGAGTGGTCTCCATGGCAACAACAGCCTCATGGAAGGTTTCAGAACTTTTACCTCCTACTCGTAGTGCTGCAGAAATTCAGAAAGCACACGGCGTAAAGACGAGCGCTAATTATCTGACCTGAATTTGCTGTGGTGGGCAGAAGAAAGACAAGTGCGACGCAGGCTGGCAGGCATTCCTCATTGGCACCGACCCAAATTACTTTCTGGAAGTGAATCGTTGTCACATTGTTATCATTTTCTGTTAGAGGTGGCACCAGGTATCACACGGAGGATCATTTGTCTTGCATTGTGAAAGGTCCCTCCTCGTACATTTGAGGGCGTAGAGCTGTTTTCTAGTACGGCCTTCTGGTCAACCTGGCAGGAAGGGTGATGGGGATGACTATGTCTCTATTCCCGTGAGCTTGGCAGAGCGGCAGAATAGTCACCGGACTCCGTCAGTGTTTCAACACAGGTCACTGATGTCCTCAGAACTTGGTCTTAGATGTCTAGGTGACAGAGCTGTCTAGGCCAATGGACTGTCATGAGAAGAAATGCTTGCTTCCGGGATAAAGCCCAGTTGTGAGAAGATGTGGGTCCATTGGAGCACTTTGACCAATGGGAGATGGGGTAGAGGGGACACGTGGACAAGTCACCCTGCATTGCTCTCTGCAGCGGACAGCCCTCTGGGTCTGGCTTTTCATACAGTCTATCTGTGACATCTCACCTGTCTGGGAGGTTGCCCCTGTCTTGTTCTGCTCAGGTAAGGTGGAGTTTGCTGCAAAGTAGAGCCAGGGTGGTAACTCATCTCCTTGTATTTGCTTCCCACACTACTTCCATTTCCTTGTCCTTCGCTCCCTGCCCTGGAATGTTAATAAAAAGTTGACATGTGAGCCTTACGTTGCTCAACACTTTTCTAGTGAATCTAAGCTAAGACAAGACTGGCTGCACCAGGAGTAGTTAGGTGTTGGGGTGAATGTGTCCGTGAGCGAGGATGGTCATGGTTTCATGAAGCTGGCAATTCACAGGGCTGACTGTAGACTTTCTGAAGTCAAGGCCACTGGGACTTATTATGGCTAGTGCAAAGGGAAGGCTGGTTTTTAAATGGCTGAGGGGAAAGGAAGAGACGAAAGAGAGTGTGGGTTTCCAGTATTTTGACAACTGATTTCAGTGTCAGTACTGGGGTGAGGCAGTGGGGCTGAGAAAAACACTCCAGGCTCTGGAATCACATCCCACAAAGGGGAGGCTGCACGCCTCAGGATGGCTGGGAGAGGATCCCGGAACTATGTTTCCCCCTAAGTAGACCTTATAGGCAAAGTATTTGAGCTGACTTAGAGGTTATTTTGGAAAACTACAATAGAGCACTCTCTGCCCTTTTTCCAACTCCTCCAACATGCACACAGGTGTACTCACGTAGTATACTCACCTATGTGTATACACACACACACACACACACACACACACACACACACACTCGATGCTAGGTATTTATCCAGCATTATGACAGCCCTGTCAACCCCTCCCATCACTGTTGTCAATCCTGTGGAGACAGAGCCACCAGGTCACAGGGTAAAGGTAATGTTGGGTAAAGTTTGAAGGTACAGGGGTCATCCATTTTGAACAAAAGGGCATGAATCACCAGGGCTTCTACCTGCCCATACAGGAGGACATGCTTCATTGTCTTAATCAGCGAGGCCAGCTACCTACACATAAATGATATGCTGGGTGTTCTGGGGCCTTTTCCCCCAAAATGCATCATGCCGCGTCAGCACCCAAAATTATAAACGTGTGTTTCTGTGGATGCTTGGAGTTGGGGTGGAGATATAGAACCTTCAGTCGTCCTTCTTCCCCCTGATGACAAAAATATAGCTCATAGTACAAGCCTGGAAATATTTTTAGACTCTGCCCCATATGTGAGCATGAACAGGGAGATCTGGTCTACCCAGACACGCCACAATCGGGGCAGGTGAGCACAGAGGCTGTTCTTACTTTACATTTAGTGTGGCCCTGCAGTCCCAACAACCCACGGGGTTTAGAAATGTCTCCGTGGCAAGGTCTTCACCTTTTCGCTTGACATTAAATGGAAACAATCACGTTAGAAATCATCCTCGCTGATCATGAATACAAGCAAGCACTCGAGACCCTTTGTAACTCCGGTACCGTTGGTGGCCTCGGAAAGCCGCTCATCTTCTCCCCCTCCGCAGATGTTACCATAATGGTGTCAACACTTTTATTTCTTTGTCCGTAAGCTGGAAATGATGGCCGTTTCATAAATCGCCAGCGTGCTCAGCAGAGGCAGGCCCAGCTGCGGAGCACATGAGCGCAGGCCCTGCCCCCGCTTCATGTTTCCCCGTGACCTCAGCTTCCTGTGCAGAAGGGAACCGCTGCGAGGAAGTCCTGTAACACCGCGCCCGAAGAGCCGAGTGATGAAGAGGGGCCGCGGACGCCAACATCTGCTCCCTCCATTACCCTCCGCGCGGAGCCGGCGGCGGACAGTAGGGGCAAGAAGCGCCAATAAATTAAAGCTCTCTGGTGAGCGCACTCTCCAAGCATGTGCCGATCTGAACCGTGAAAAAAAGAAGACGCTAAACAAGCGGAGAGAGAGAATTTTTTCCTGTTTTTTTTTTTTGCTCACTTTCCCAGAACTGGTTTGGCCAGGAATAAGATAAATCTGCCTTTTTTATTTTTATTATTTTTTTAAATGCAGAAATGGAGCCCTTTGTCAAAATACAAGCATCGTAAACTGCAGGAGACTCGGGGCTCCACTTCCTGTAGAAACACGATCATCCTCTCTCCCCGGTGGCCCCCCATGATATAGTCTTCATCAAAATACTAGGATGAGAGAAAATAAGTAAGTGTCACCCCAGCTCAGCGCCTAGGTTAGAGAGGGCATACGTGCTCCCGGAATTACTCACGCTCTCTGGAATCCGATCGTGTTAATTACGTTAGGTTATATCACGGCGCCGGGAACACGCATTTTGTCGAAACTGATGTGTGTATTAATCGCGAAAGGAAAACATGGAGGCGTTGAATCGAGGTTAAGGTTCCTCAGTGGGCTGTTTCAGGTTGCTATTCCCGATCGGCGGCGTAGGTAGGAGACGTCCCCCGACCCGGGTCTCAGACACAGGCACACGCCACCAGGACCGTCCCAAAGCCCACCCCACGGACGTGGCCAGCGAGGGGGGCGGTCAGGAAATTGGAAACGGAATGCTCGGTAATCCGTGCAGCCTTTCCCGCTGTCCAGACTCCTTCCCGCCCACATCATACATCAGACACAGTCAGACTGCTGGCAGCCCCACGTCACTCGTGGTACCGGAGGCCCAGGCCCAGTCCCGAGGCACCGGCGACAGGAATCAGGGGCGGTGCTGCGTGCGCAGCCAGGAGCAGACGGGGTGCGCAGCCTGCCGTCAGGGGATCCAGAGCGTGTCCGGTGGGATCACGATGACCTCCCTCCTAGGATGGCCAAGGTGCCTGGCCAGCCCTCGCTCAGATGTCCTTAGAGGGGACCTCCCAACCCCATCCCATCCTGGGCAGCACGTGGCTGGGTATCCGAGAGCACCCTCAACGCTTACCCCTTCCACAACTGCCAATACCACTTAGGCCAGAACCTCTGAGTTCTCAGATCATGGGTCCCCTAACTAATTGAAAAGCCACATCTCCCCACCTCGGCGTCTCTTAGGTACGAAATGAGTTGTGTGAAACTGACGGGCAGGGAATGAATCTCATCTTTGCGGCCCCATTTACAAATGCTGATCATCATCAGAGCTGATCAATTGGACATTTGATTGACTTTATGCAAAGTTATTCAACACAGATGGCGAAGTCCATTTCAAGGCTGTGTTTATTTCGGTTCCTACGAACAAATCCAGCCTCCTTCCAATTTACCGGTGCCCTCTGAGGGAGTACTGGGGGCCGGCTGTATGAGTAAGAGGCTGACGGCTCTACCGCCTGACTGTCCGTCAAGCCACGGCCAGCTCACATGTCTTCATAGCTGCTACGTGGCTTCTTTGGCCAAGTGAATGTTCAGCACCTATGTGATATATGGTATATGTGGCTTCCAAGCCACCATATTCACATGAGTTCTGCTCATTCAGGCAAGAACTAACTGGAGGACTGGGTTAGAATCTCAACTCCACCACCGCTTACTAGCTGGGTGACCCCAGCGGGGTGACCCCCAACCTCATCATCTCCTTCCTGAAAAGGAGTATCACGGGGCCCAGAGGACAGACAACATTTGAGAAGAGGATTGAAGGAGTAGAGGCAGAGGGGTTAGTATAGGACCTGGAGCTTAGAGGAGCCCAGCAGTGCCTACTGTTGTTGTTAGAATATGCTAATCATAAAGTAATCAATCCTTTCTTTCCGGTTTCTTATTGCCGGCCATGCCCCTGTCTGGGTATAATTATAGCCGAACCCGTTGTCTCCGATAGGAGGGCTGCGTATGCTCTGATCTTTGTCTGAGTCACTGTGATGTGTTCATTCATCCCCTCAAAGCGACCCGGGTATGATTCATTCCCAGCATCCCATTCCACCAGTAGTTGTTGAAGTTTCAGCGTGCAGAGAAAAATCTACACACGCAGGAAATCAGCTCCGTGAGGGAAAGTGGACGCGTGCTCGTGGGTTCAGAAATGACGAAAGGTACGATGGGAGTGATCGGCGCCAACGGCCACCAAAGCTGTCCTGGTCCAGAGAGGCCCTGGAGAAGCCGCCCTGAGACAGAGGGCGCCTGCTGCCTGCCCCCTGGGGCTGGCAGCCTCATGCAGGGGCGTTCATTAGGGTTCCGCACACATGCAGAGAGTCCGGCACACAAAGCCCGACACAACTGTAAGCTCCGGAGAGGGCAGCGTGGATGAATATTTTACAATCATATTCTAGAGGCGGAATCTCTAACTGTAATTGTGGATTTTTAAAATTTTTTCTCGTTTCACTTTCATCAGTTTTTCTCGTGTTCTTTGAAGCTCTGTTACTCCATGCATACACATTTACTGAGGTTATAGCTTCTTGATGAGTTCTCCACTTTATTATTATCTAATGCCTCTCTTTGAGGTAAAATTCTTCACCAAAGTTTACTTGTCCGATATTCATATGGCCACTCTAGATTTATTTTATTTTTGATTAGTGTTTCTTGGTAATCCTTTTTCTAACCCTGCGTGTCTTTATATTTAAAGTGAGTTTCTCATAGATAGCATTTAGTTAGGTCTTGCTTTTCTTGTCTAATCTGTCAATCTCTGTCTTTTAATTGGGGAGTATAAGCCATTTACATTTAATATAATTATTGATAAGTTTGGTTTTACGTATGCCATATTGCTTGGTCTGGCCATTTTTGTTTCTCTTTTTCTCATTTCCTATCTTTTTAAAATTAATTATTTTTTTATTATTTTATCTCTATAATTTGCCCATTAGTTATGCCACTTTTATTTTTTTACCAGTTGCTCTAGGATTTATAATATACATCTTTACCTTATCTCAGTCACCTTCAAATACAATCATTATACCACTGGAAGCAGAGTCCACTAATCTTGTAGGAGAAGTTTCATTTCTTCTCTTCCATACTTTGTGCTAATGATATTATACATTTCATTCTATGTATATTATAAACTCACAATATGTTTTACTATCTTTGCTTTAGATAGTCAAATGCTTATTTATTTAATCCTCACCTGATAATATGTTTGTATTGATTTTTAGAGAGAGAAATAGAGGAGAAATATGTAAGAGAGAAACATTGATCTGTTGCCTTCCATATGCGTCCTGACCACAGATCAAACCTGTAACCTAAACATGTGCCCTAACCAATTAAGCCACCGGGTGAGGGCTAAAATGTTTTTAATTAAATGAAAAACTCAAAAAATGTTGTATATGTATCATCATTTTTACCATTTATGGAGCTCTGTACTTTTGTGGAGAACTGCATTTTTATCTGTTATTATATTACTTCTGTCTGAAAACTAACTTTTTTGTGGCTTCCGTTCTGAGGATGAAATTGCTCAACTTTTGTTTGTATAAAAACGTCTCTGTTTTGCCTTTTTTTGAAAGATATTTCTACTGGCTATAAAATTTTTGGTCAGCAAAATTTCCCCCTCAGTACTTTAACAATGTCCCTCTATTATTTGTTGGCTTTTAAACTTCAGATATGAATCTAGAATTTCTCACTTTTTGTTTCTCTGTATAGAATGTTCCTTCTCTTTGATTGCCTTTAAGATTTTTTTGGTAGTTTCCCCAAGATGTCGCAATTTATCTTTCTCAGAGTTTTTTGAGCTTCTTGGTTTTTTTTGTTTTTTTGTTTTTTTGTTGGTTTTTTTTTTGCTCCCCCCCCGCCATTAATTTTGGCAAATCCTCAGTCATTATCTCTTGAAACATATCTTCTGCCCCATTCCATTTTCCGCCTTCTGGGGCCACATTTACGAGTCAGCCGAACCATATGATACTGTCCCACATGTTTTGGGACTTCTGTTCTGTTTCTCTCCCCTGCCTTCACTCTTTTCTTTTCCTTTTCCACTTTGGGTAATTTCTATGAATTTCTCTTCAAATTTTTGTGTGTTTTTTTTACTGCTCCATCTAGTCTACCAGTGTGCCCGTTGAAAAATTCTTTACCTTAGGATCATGCTTTCTATTCCTAGAATTTCCATGTGAGAAAGAGAGAAACATCTGTATGGTAGTGAAACATCCATTGGCTGCCTCCTGCATGCCCCCTACCGGGGACCAAGCTCTCCACCCAGGGATGTGCCCTGACTGGAAACCAAACCTGCAACATTTCAGTGCATGGAAAATGCCCAGCCCACTGAGCCACGTGGTCTAGGCTCCCCC
Source organism: Antrozous pallidus (assembly GCA_027563665.1). Classification (NCBI taxonomy): domain Eukaryota; kingdom Metazoa; phylum Chordata; class Mammalia; order Chiroptera; family Vespertilionidae; genus Antrozous; species Antrozous pallidus. The sequence continues at coordinate 123,656,964 of CM050510.1, forward strand.
CCCCCCCCCACCCCCCCCAGTCTTTCTTGTAAGCGCCCAGTAGTGGCCAGTGGGAAGAAGTTCCAAGAATTTTGGGCTCCCTTTGGAATGGAGGCTCCCAGGGATTTGAAATTCTCTTGCAGCCCACACTTGATCTCTACGAGTTTGCTGAAATTTCAGCGTTTTCCTCGCTCTGTGCGTTCACGGTGTCTGCCTCTCTTCCCGGCGCTCCGCCAGAACGAAATCGTTCGCACGCCCGAGTCTCTCGGAGCGGCTTGTCACCGTTCAGAATTCAGTTTACCTCGTTACCTGGTGACATCAGCTCGGGAAAATGTACGACTTGTACATCATCCAATTTTTTCCTCACCGTGAGGGTGGAAGCGAAGATCTGTTGAAGATTTCAGCATCCTAAATGGAAGCAGAACTCCCAGCAGAGAACTCTGGGAAGCATGTTTCTAAGCTCTGCAACGTGAGTGGCGATGTCTTGGTTGGGAGCTTGAAGCTATGCATCCGGAGAATTTATTCCTTATTTCTTCTGTGCTTCTCCAGCCCCCTCTTCTTTGCCTTTATATGTCCTGTGCCTTCACCTCTAAGGTCATACGATGGGAGAGCTCTAGTAGAACGGGAGTCATCAGGCAAATAGACTCCCGTTGAGAATACATTTAATAAATTTTATTTAAAAAAATATTCTCAATTGTCTTTTTTTTTTGGCAGTACCTGTTCGTTAGCTACTTTAGGGGGGACGCAATTTGACTTGACTTTTTGGGAAGAGCAGAGAATTGTCAGAAAACTTACTCTGAGAATACACTAACACGGTGGTCAGCAAACTGCTGCTCAAGAGCCACATGCGGCTCTTTGGCCCCTTGAGTGTGGCTCTTCCACAAAATACCACGGCCTGGGTGAGTCTATGTGAAGAAGTGGCGTTAGAAGAAGTTTAAGTTTAAAAAATGTGGCTCTCAAAAGGAATTTCAGTCGTTGTAGTGTTGATAGTTGGCTCTGTGGACTGATGAGTTTGCCGACCGCTGAGCTAGGAGAGGCGACAGGCTTGCTGACACACGCATGGTGGTTGTCAGGGGCGATATTGCCCCGGGAATCGGTGAGTAATGCCATTACATTATGGCTGTTAGGTAATTACTTGCAGATAATCTGCGTTTCCACCTCTGGAAGACATTATTCTGCTCAAAAAGGAAATGTGGGCTAGCGGAGACTTATTTTGTGTGAATGTTGTGCTTCCTGCCCATTACATTAGTTCACACCTGCAAGACAGGAAATACACAATGAGCGAAATTCAAATGAGAACGTCAGTGAATGGACTGAGAAAAATCTGGGCCCCCCACCGTGTACTGGGACCCTCATCCCTCACTCCTGCTCCCAGTGGCTTCCAGAACCTTCCTCCCTCACCCCTGCTCCCAGTGGCTTCCGGAACCTTCTTCCCTCACTCCTGCTCCCAGTGGCTTCTAGAACCTTCCTCCCTCCCTCCTGTTCCCAGTGGCTTCTAGAACCTTCCTCCCTCACTCCTGCTCCCACTGGCTTCCGTTCCAGAACCTTCCTCCCTCCCTCCTGCTCCCAGTGGCTTCCTGACAAACCCACATGGGTCAGTCCTCTGGACACCCTGACCAGGGACAGAAGCTGACCTCACGTTCCCGTCCTTTCTGATCCCCGGGCCACCATTTCCACCAGGGGGTGCCTCTGGGTGGATGCCATCACTAGTAACGGACCTCCCCAGGCCTCTTGGCTACTCTGAGTCCTTCCTCTGAGGCCTCTTCCCAGCTCCCAGTCCCCAAGTTGTGTGCCTTCAGCCAGGAGGCCCCCCGCTGCACCCCTGCCTTGTGTAGACCCTGCAGTAGCCTCCTGCCTGGGGCTGGCTCTCCATCCTCCCCACTCAGACCACCTCCCAACCTTCCATCAGCGCCATCCAGGGCACGACAACTCAGTCCCCTGCCCCCCAGCCCCGGGCATGCAGCTCCCTTCCAGGTGCAGTGGGCTCTGTCCTCTACTCCTCTGCACGCAGACACAGAGCTTCGGGGTGACAGGACTCACTCTCCAGGACATGAACATGACAGGAGCTGGCCACACCCCTTCCCTGTGCGGGTCCCCCCCAAACCCCCCCAACCCCCCCCCCCCACGATCCCCCGCGCACCTGCTCCTGCTGCCCTTTCATTTGTCTGCCATGAAAACGCCAACCTCGTATTTAATATCCTGTTAAAGCATCAGCCCTGCCTGCGGGAAATCAGCCCTGACTCCCGTCACTCAGCCTTCCTTCTGCTGCGGGGCGGGAACCAGCCAGCACACCTGCCTTGTGCGGCGTTCACACGCGGCCCGGGGGGTGCCCGGGGCCAGGGGCTGTGCCGTGCTCGCCTAGGCATTCTCCGTGCCGCGCGCCATGCCTGGCAGTCACAGGTACTCGGATATCTGAGCCGGGGTGTGAAGAGAGGGGTCGGGGGCCCTGGGCCTGGTGGCTGAGGGAAGGAGGCCGGGCGGCGACAGAGTGCAGGAACAGACGTCAGAGGGGGCGCGTGTTTATTTGTCTTTGGAAATGAAACCTTGAGAGAAGGGGTGAAAAATAACGGTCCTTCACCAGTCACCTTTTTCCCGTTATTCCTCGTCCTGGGGAAGGTGCCAAGCTATATTGAGAAGGGGTCTCCGGTTTCTGGGTGAAGCTGATGATTCTGGGACAAACCGGGAGGATGTTCGCCTCGCCTGCGTCTCTTCTTCCCGGCACTCGGCTTCACGGTGTGACCTGCATGGGGCCCTGAGGACTGTGGGTGGCAGTTCTGAGTTCTGCAAAACTGCCCCGGGGAAACCTGGGAAATAGGGGGCGCCAAGACTAGACGCCGCTCCCCAAGGCACAAAGGCTCTCGCCATGCAGGCGCGTCCCGTGTGCTGGCTCCGGCTGCTGGCGACAGGCCCACGCTGGCTGCAAACCTCCATCCGTGGCACCTGGATGGGCCAACAGGAAAGCAAAGCCAGGCACGGGGCAGCCGCGGAGCCCAGAGCAAAGTCCGCGCAAAGGGAAGACGGGACGAGGATGGCATCCTGGTGCCGCCTTTCTCTTTCTTTCAAGCGCGATGGCACCTCTGCAGAAACAGAAGGCTCACAGAGGAAAGGCCGGGTTGGCACGGGCGCCTGGCACCCGCTTCTGCCCACTTCCCTGTGTCCACGGCGCTGTCTTCTTTGGAAACAAACAAGGCCCTTGAAGACTCTGCACGGGGGCCTCCCCTCGACTCCCCTCTCTTCTCTCCATGCTTCTTGCCTCCATATTCTGTGCAGTTCTAGAAGAAGGAGTGATCCGCCGGCCGAGTGGCTCAGCGGCTCAGCATTGACCTAGGAACCAGGAGGTCACGGTTTAATTGCCTGTCAGGACACATGCCTGGGTTGTGGGCTCCACCCCCAGTGGGGGGGAGCATGCAGGATGCAGCCGATCAATGACTCTCTCTCATCATTGATGTCTCTTTCTCTCTCCCTCTCTCTTCCTCTCTGAAATCAATACCAGCATACACACACACACACACACACACACATACACACATATATACTAGAGGCCCGATACATGAAAATTCATGCACTGGGGGTGGCTGGTCCCTCAACCCAACCTGCCCTCTCTCACATACTGGGAGCCCTCAGGGGACCTCCAACTGATGGCTCACCCCCAGCCTGCCCAAGCCGGCGCCCTGCTCAGCTCAGCCCTGGCTGCCTGTGACCACCAGGCCCCGGGGACTGGGCACTCGCCGCCACTTCCACTCACAGTGCCCGGGAGCCAGGCGCTCCCTGCTGCCGCTGCCACCACCACCACCACCACCACCACCACTGCTGCCACTGCCGCTTCCCCTCACAGCGCCCAGGTGCTGGGCCCTCGCTGCCACTGAGGTTTCATTTTCATCCCAGGAGCCCAGTGCTCCTGCCACTTGGCTCCGCCCCTGCTCCTGATTGGCTGGTAGCATAGCCAATCAGGAACTAAGGTACGGTCAAATTTGCATGTTTCTCTTTTATTATATAGGATATATATATATGTATTGATTTTTTACAAAGAGGAAGGGAGAGGGATAGAAAGCCAGAAACATCGATGAGAAAGAAACAACAGTCAGCTGCCTCCTTGCACACCTCCTACTGGGGATGTGCCCGCAGCCAAGGTACATGCCCTTGATCAGAATCGAACCCGGGACCTTTCAGTCTGCAGGCCGACGCTCTATTCACTGAACCACACCAGTTTCGGCTATACAAGTATTTTTTTAAAGGAGTGTTCACAGACCCAGAGTGCTGAGCGATGCTGAGTCAGCTCTCCCTGTCCCCCGCCGTCCTTCTGTCTGATGTACGTCCCATGTGTCTGGCCTCAGGGGTCCTCCCGGAAGCAGGCGAGGCGAGGGGCTCCTCTGAGAAGCCGGCCTGACATTCCGGCCGCACGCCCTCCCAGCAGCCCGGCCGGGGCCAGCCCAGTGCGGCCCCCGACGGGTGCCCTGCTCCCGGGGTGAAATGTACACTTTTCTCCCGACCGCTCTTCGCCAGGAAACATAGACGTGCCCGAGCGGGCTGAGCTGACCGCCAGAGCGCGGGGGACTCTGAAATGCTACCAAAGTCGGTGGAGGGAGCAGCCGGGCTGCGGTGCTGACTGACCCAACCTGACCCAAACGCACCACGTCGGAGACATCTGCGAGCCACTCTGTTCAAGGAAGGACGGCTCTTTATTTCCCGGCCAGCGGAAGCCTTCTGCTCCCAGGCCCGGTGGAAAGCCGGAGGGCCGAACGGCCCCAGGATGGAGGGTTAGTGCCTAAAGCCAGCGGCGGGGATCCAAAGTTTGTTTAAGGAGCCCAACCTCCCGGCCTGTGGAAACCGGCTGAAACCAGGGCGGGCGGCCTCCCCGGAGATGCTGGCACGGCTGCTGCTGCTGCTTGGATCAGACGCACCCAGAGAGGGGCCTAGTCTTTCTTTCCTTTTTTTTTTTTCCTTTTTTTTTTTTTTTAACTTGCAACATTTCAACACTCTCCGGTCCATGTGCAGATGGGGGCGCGCCAAGGGGGAAGAAAAAGCATGTGAGAAAAACATGGTTGAACTTTTCTTAACCTAGAAGTTATTGCAGCTTTTACATGAGGTTTCGAGCCAGAACATCCCTGGCGGAGGACTAGAGCCCCAGCTGAGGAAACCTGCCTGCCTCGGGGTCTCCTCCCCCAGGCGCCCCTAGAAGGCGGCCATTTCCAGTCTGGTCTAGACCAGCTGACCATGTCACTCAGGCTCCAGGCTCAGCACCTACGACCCTAAACTTCAGGCATGTTAACAGGAACAGAAACCGGATGCTTTCTCCAGCGAGACCAGTGCTCCGTTGTTCATTTTTGTGTGTGCGTGTGTATGTGTGTTTTTAAAAATATATTTTATTGATTTTTCAGAGAGGAAGGGAGAGGGATAGAAAGTTAGAAACATCGATGAGAGAGAAATATCCATCAGCTGCCTCCTGAACACCCCCTACTGGGGATGTGCCAGCAACCAAGGTGCATGCCCTTGACCGGAATCGAACCTTTCAGTCTGCAGGCCGACGTTCTATCCACTGAGCCAAACCAGTTTAGGCTGTTTGTTTTGTGGGGTTTTTTAAAAATATATATATTTTTATTGATTTCAGAGAGGAAGGGAGAGAGAGAGAGAAACATCGATGATGAAAAAGAATGATTGATAGAAAATGATTGATCGGCTGCCCCCTGCACACCCCACCCTGGGGATGGAGCCTGAAACCGGGCATGTGCCCTGACCGGGAATCGAACCCTGACCTCTGGTTCATAGGGCGATGCTCAGCCACTGAGCCATGCCGGCCAGACTGGAGCAGTGTGTCTCGTACCAGTGCTTTCGAAGGAGAGGTTGTGTGGGCAGACAGGTTGTAAAAACAGCCACGACCCTCATCCCTTCAGAGACGGGAGTAGACTCGTGGTGGCCTAGGGTTAGGGGTAGGTGTGGAAGGGACACAGGGAATGATTGCTGATGAGTATGGAATTTCTCTCTGGGGTTAAGAAAACATTCTAAAATGGATTGTGGTGATGATTGCACAACTCTGTAAACATATCAAACACCGTTAAATTGTACCCTTGAAATGCATGGATTGTGTGGTATGTGAATTATATCTCAATAAAGCTGTTCTGTGGAGAAAACCACAACCCTTTACTTGTCTCTGGATCCATGGCCTTGACAATGTGACTTTGTAGCTCTTCCCATCAAGCAAACGAGTCTACTTCATTCCCTCTTCCCCCCGCCCCGTTGTCTCTGGGCCACCTCACGACCCTGTTTGGCCTGTAGAACATGACAAGCATGACAGAATTTAGGTTCTGAGCCTTCGTTCCCTAGAGACCTTGTAAGGTTCTGCTTGCCCCCTTTGCTCTCTTCACTGTGAAAGCTGGCCTGGCCCGGGCTGGTCCGGAAGGGAAACGTCTGTGTAGCCGAGCTGTCAGCCAGCCTACCTGCCAGCCGCCTGCAGGTACATGAGTGAGCCCAGCCGAGATATGCCAAGCCCAGGTCAGGGAAGCTCAATCATCCATGGCACCGTAGACACACATGAGACAGAAGACGCTGCTGTTTTATGCTAAGTGTTGGGACTATTTGTTCCGCAGCAATGCCTGGCCGATACATGTGGCCATCGTTTTGAGGTGACAGAAGTATAGAAAAGGAGTTGGAAAAGAAGGTTGCATGGATCACCCATGAGGCCAATAATTTCCCTCAGACTTAGTCTCAGAGCAGGGCTTTCCCTTTCTTTCTTTCTTTCTTTCTTTCTTTCTTTCTTTCTTTCTTTCTTTCTTTCTTTCTTTTTCTGCTAAACCTTCCTGAACTAATAATGAAACTTACCCTTGGTTAGGTGCAAGCCGGCAGTCATTGGCCATTTGTCCTTGGGTGGCGTAAGCATCACGCTAACATTTCAGGACCTTCCAGAGAGGAAAGTCTCGGGCTGGTTGGAGCACCCTGACTTTGGGGGAGGGGTGCTATGGGACAGCTTCAGCCCCTGAGGAGGGCCCCTGTCATTTGTCCCACGTGAGTCACACCTACAGCATCCAGATGCGCATGGGATAGGCCACTCTTGGACACAGGGGGCTCGAGTAAATGTAAATAAGGCTCAGGAACCTCCCCCGGGAGATGTTTTATGAAAATCTGCTCCCAGGTAAGTGCCCTGATTGGGGTGGAGGGGCGGCGGGGGGAAGAGAGCCTTCAGCCCTGGCAGAAACAGGACCCTGAAAGCTGCTTCGGTGAAGAAAGGCACCCCTCTAGATGCTGGATGGCGTTTCCGGTTTTAAGTGTCGTGAGGAGTGAGGTGGGGGTGACAGGAGCGAAAATCCGGAGACAGAGGAAATGGCACCCACGTGCGTGTGGAAACGCCAACAGGCCGGCGCTGCCCGGTGGAGCCTCTGCGTCGCTGGCCTGGCAGTGAGCGTCGGAATGTGGCTGGTGTGCCCGAGGAGTCCAATTTTACATGTAATGAACTTTTAACTAATTTAAATTTAAACTTAAAGAGCCACAGGGGACCAGTGCCTAGCCTATGGGGCAACACAGCTCTATATAAGCTACAGATGCACTGTGCGTGCATGTGTGTGTGTGTGTGTGTGTGTGTGTGTGTGTGTGTGTGTGTTTTATTTGCTACAACAAATATCACAGCCATTTATTTCCAGAGAAACTCTGGGTTGTGATTTATTTCTAAGTAACCTCCATACCCCCAACCGCCCACATGTCTTCCATCCCTAAGAGGCACGCTCCCTCCTCCTGTCCAGTGAGACCGGGCACCCACACGCTCAGCCGGGACACGTCCTCACAGAATGCCCGCTGGGTACGAGGTGCCCTGCCTGTCAAAACACCATCAACACGGGAGAAATGGCTGTGCAGCTCCTTCGGCAGAGCCGGGCTGTTCAAAGCTTAGTGGGGGGGAAAACGCAAGGTGTCTTTGATAGCCTTCTGGAGGAAAAATGACTGAAATCAGAAGACGGCGGATGTACAACAACAAGTGAAGAAGGCTCGGCGAGTTTGATGTCTATTGTCGCTGAAGATGATGGAATTGTGGCCTAATAAGCAAAATTATTAAAGGGTTTATGAGCTTTCATTCCCGAAACCCACTGAGAAAAGGTCAACAAGATTCCCTCCTACAACTCACTGAAGAATTTGAATTTAAAATGAACCTCGCTCTACGAGGGAGAGAAAAAAAAAAAAAAAGATAAAATCAGAAAGACAGAAACCAACCGAAAAAAAAAAAAAGGGAAAGAAAACCCCTTAATTTATGTTGACTTCGTTATTCTCTAGATTAAAAGCTGCCTCGCATAAAACGAGGACTTTGAGCTGCAACTCTTAAGGAATTCACACATTTGCATCAATTTTTAAAGAGCTTTTTATAACTAATGAACTCGGATGTCTTTGGGCATGGCATGGAATCCGTGTGTACAGTCTTTAATTAAGAATGCAGCCTCGGCAATTAAAATTAAGGGTAGGGACCTCAGCTGCTGTCCTGGGAGAGCCGAAGTCAAAAAAATTATGCTAATGCTGTGTGTCCTGAGAGCATCTCTGAGCGCAGCCCTCGCGGAGAGGACCTGCCCCACTGCCTGTGCTTACAGCTGACAGGTAGGGACCGTTAGTGATGTGCGGGGCCTGGCTCACCTCTCCTCCTCCACGCACTGGCTCGGGGCCTGGAGCTCCTAAAACTGAGCTCAGAACGTGTAGACTAGGTGGAACCCACAGGCCGTAATGCCAGCACGGCAGTGTCTACACGGGCGGGGGCTTCCTAATGCGGGTTTATTGAGTAGTTAAACTCGCCAGTGCCCTTCCTGAGAGCACGAAGATGCTTTCACGCCGAACTGACTAAAATTGCTTTGGGTGCCGAAACTGGTTTGGCTCAGTGGATAGAGCGTCGGCCTGCGGACTGAAGGGTCCCGGGTTCCATTCCGGTCAAGGGCATGTACCTCGGTTGCAGGCACATCCCCAGTGGGGGGTGTGCAGGAGGCAGCTGGTCGATGTTTCTCTCTCATCGATGTTTCTAACTCTCTATCCCTCTCCCTTCCTCTCTGGGAGAAATCAATAAAATATTTTTGAAAAGTAAAATAAAATTGCGCTGGGAATAATGAATGACAGGTCACGTGGGAATACACACCCACTTCTGCCTTTCTGAAAGAAAGTATAAAGAAGAGTAAGGGAGGCTCTCTCAAGGTGTCCTTGAAGAGCGTGGAGGTCTGGGCTGAGACCAGGGCCAGCGGGTCTCCTGGGCCAGCAGCTCGCAGCCTCGCGATTCCAGGTGACTAACATCAGTCTTCAAGTCTGGCCGGGGACAGGGCGCAGGTGAGACCGAGTCCCGTGCCCGTTCTGCAGCACGCAGGGCCCAGTTCCACACGCACTGCATGGCGGCCTCCTACCACAGCTGCACCAGGTCCTCGCCGAAATCTTCCTGCTTCCTTCCTCCCAGAGCTGGGTCCCTCGCCACCAGCACTCCTGGTGATCCCATTCAGACCCGTGCATGGACCTGCCTCGAGGGGCAGCCTGCACCCCAGGAAGGCTCGCTGAGACCTGAACTTTGGCTGGAATTCCGTCCCCGCCCAGGCGGCTCTTAGAGCCTTTGCTGATTGTCAATGTGGACAGCTCACCAGCTCCCCTCCCCCCCCCCCCCCAGTGCCCTGCAAAGCTCCAGGAAGCTCCTGCAGGCCCCCCCCATCCTGAGTGCACCCCAGTGCAGCAGGACGGATGGGCTCCCCCAAGGAGGGCTAGGTGAGCATGGAGGGACCCTGGCATCTGTGACGGGACCGCCTCCACTGCCTCCGCCACCACAGGCTAACCAGCCTCTTTCATCATCAGAATGGCCTTTTCGCCTCATTATTCGTACCGTTTGTATTTCAGGAAGCTTTAGGTTTACGGAGAAATGACTGGAGAATGCACTTCCAGACCCGCCTCAGCCTGGCCCCTGCACCCCAGTTTCCCCGCTCTTAATGTCTTACACGAATGTGGTGCATTTGTTCCAGTGGATGCACCAATATGGGCCCATTTCGATGAGCTAATCTGTGGTGTACATGAGGGTCCCTCCTGGTGTGTACAGTCCTGGGGTGTGGACAGATGTCTATGACCTGTACCCACCATCTCCGCGTCATACGGAGCAGTGTCCCGGCCTTAACAATCCTCTGTGCTCTGCCTCGCCACCCCTCCCGACCCCAAAGCCAGGCATGGAGGCATGTCATTCCCCGTGTAAAATTATTGATACTTAATTCATTGAAAGAATTAACTTCCATCCACAACATTGCAAAAGACCAATCACTCCCTGGAAATATATTTTCAACCAAAACAGCAACTGTATCTTAAGCCTATAAAGCACTTGTACATGTTTCTTTCATTCATTTGATTGGTGTTTGCTAAGTGCCTACTAATATGCTAGGACTTCAAAGCCCAAGTATATTAAGTTAATAATATACTTATTGTCTTAGAAAGTCTACATCACCATCAATACATAGAAATATATGTATATTGCTTTCCAGAGAAACCATACCAATTTAAGCGTGTACAGAAAAGTATCTTCTAGAAAATTAAACGGTTCATCTAACTTTTCAAGTTTATTGACATTAAGTTGTTCAGAATATTTATCTGGAGATAAACTTCCTTCCCATTCTTAATATCTTTAGTTTTTGCAGTTTCTTTTTCTTGTTCATTCCTATTACAATTTGTGTTGTTTCTACTTAAAGAACTCCCTTCACATCTCTCTATTTATTTTAGTCACTTTGGCTCTTAATATCACTGCTCCTTTCTTCTATTTCCTTTTATTCAGTAAATATTTATTTTAATAAATGTATTTGAGGCTATAAATTTACCTCCAAGTACCACTTTAGATACACCCCAAAAGCATTTGTATGCACTTGTGTCATGGTTCCTCATTCCAAGTATTTTACCATTTCCATTGCTGCCCTATGATTTCCTCTCTAAATGCTGGTTTGTTTAGTAAATATTCTAGTTTTCAAAATACACTTGATTCTTGTTCTTTTAGTTAAATTGAAATATCTCTTTTGTTGATTGTTTTGTCATCAGAACATACGCTCTCTTTTTACCTTCAACTTTTATATGTTCTATGTTAATGTTACTGAGACAATTTTCCTTCAGTGAGTACTTCCATGGCTCTGCTTTTCTGTTTCTTTGTTGAAAACATTTTTGATTCATTCTATTTAGTTGCAGTTTTATAAGAAGATTGGTTGGCTTAGGATAAGATTTATTTATGTTAAATAAACCTGGTTGTTGTCCTGGTTTTAAGCTATCATTTTCTTTGCAAAAAGAAACTCATGTAGAATTGTGACCATTTTACTTGCTGGGCCCTCTTTACCAACATTTATCTTGATGTATTTTCTCCTTTCTGTTTTTTGTTTGTTTGTTTGTTTGTTTGTCTTTTAGGAATTTAACTTGTTTCCTAGGTCCTTGATATTTTTCTTCGCTGGTTTGGAAGTTATAGATGGTATTTCTATTACTATAGTTACCTGGAACTGTTTACATTTTGTTTAAGAATCACATAAACATGGTGTGTTAACTGTATCCCCTGCCTCACTCTGACGCCTGGGCAAGGCAGACCAGGCACCAACATTCAGGCTACCCCAGGACTCAGTCTGCCCCTCCCCCTGCTTCCACCTTAGCCTGTCTCATTGAGGTTCGCTTCACAAAGCACATGTAATTAATTATGATTTCCCGGAGTCAATAATTAATTACATTCACTAATGTATTTTATCAATATCTCCTGCACCCACCGCTCCCCTGGGCTTGCTTCCTTCGTGAGGAAGGGAGCCTCCAGCATCTATTGCAGAGAAGCCCTCGGACACCCAGTGGGCCTTTGTCTGGAGAAGCCATTCTCCTTTGCTCTTGGAAGAGTTGCCTGAGGAAGAAGTCTAGGTCAGTGGTCGGCAAACTCATTAGTCAACAGAGCGGCAAACCATGGCTCGAGAGCCGCAGTTTGCTGACCACTGGTCTAGGTGGACTGTGGGATGGCTCTCCGCCATAGTCTGGCTTCCTGCTCTGGGGAAGTCCTTCCTTCTAGCCCTTTCTCCCCCATGGCAACTTAATCCTCTTAGAAGTTTTCCTTTGGTTTCATCATTTCTCATCTTCTGAAAATACAGGCTCCCCCCCCAAAATGCAAGCACAATTTAACAACTGACAGCTGTAAACGTGTTTTAATCAGCACTGCCTTCAGAATAATTCCAGCTGTGTGTACACTTTTGGGGACACCCTGTAGGTGAGGATTCTGAACAGTAATTTTAAGGTCTTTTTCATCTGATGCTGCATTTCTCATTTCCTCTGGAGCGACCGAGTCCTCGTCGTCCTGGCCTTCTGGGCAACTTCCCAGCACCCGGCTTCTGGGCACGCCTCCTAGAACCTCATGCTCATAGTGACGTCAGGCTGAAAGGGGGGCCTGCATCTGGGGGCCGGGAGGGGATCAGTGATGTCAGCAAACGCCGGTGTTGTTAGCCTGAGACCAGGCAGCAGTGGGTGGCAGAGAGGAAGTGGAAGAGGCAGGAACGGGAGGGGAGAGAAAACTCCAGAAGTCTATTTGTAGAGGGCAAGCTAGGAAGTGGGAGTCCAGACAGGCCAGCCTGGTCCACGGGACCCCCGGCCACAGCTCTCCTCACGCCCCGTGGCCCCAGCCAGTACCCATCCCCCAGCGGGGGGAGGGAACTGGGGTCACAGGTGTGGCTGGGCGATGGGGCTTCCAGGTGCAGTAGAAACGGGGGCCGAGGTCCGACGTGAGCATTGAATGTTCTCCGATGTTCTGAGCGCCCGTTCTGTCGGGCACGGGATAAAATCACATGGACTCCGTCCAGTCTGCTCCTCGCTTGTCAGACGCAAGCAGGAGCTGAGTTGTGGCGGCTCTGGCCCTCTGCGGGCCTGGCACACCTCTCGGAGGTAAACCAAGCGTCCAGCGAGCAGGAACTGCTTGCAGCGCAGCCGGGCCAGCTGGCACCTGGCAGCCTGTGCCACCAGGCTGGGCAGCAGCTGGGGGCAGGCCCGCAGGCCCCTCTGTGCCTTGGTGATGGAAGCCCTGGACACCAGGACAAAGAAATACAAATCAGCGGCCGAGAAAGAATGACTGGCTCTCGCCGGGCTCCCTGGGGCATCGCAGTCCAGGAGGAGGCCTGAGTCAGTGGAGGCACCTCGAGTGGACCAGAGGGTTCCGCCCGGGCGTGTGCCGTGCCCCGGGGGCAGCCGGGGCAGAGCGCCCCGCAGCCAGGGCACACAGGTAAACCGCAAATCAACCGCACGCAATATGGGAGCGGGGAGAAAATGCACGTTGGCTGTGAGAGGAGACAGCTGTTGGGCTCCGTGTCATATAATTAACAACTGGAACCAAGTGGAAGAGAGGGATGCCTGGGGCCCCCGTGGGGACGTGCGCAGGGCTGACCTCGCGGGCCTTTGGGAAGAAATTGACAGGATCACCCGAGACCCGGGGGAAGTAAAACACGTGCCTGCGGGAGGTGGTGTTCACTGTTCAAACCGGCCACGGGTCTCGGGTGAATGAGAGAGGCTGGGCTGCGTCGCTGCTAAAGGGCTGCGGATCTTTCCTCCGCCCGCACCTCCGGCCAGGAGTTGCCTCCAGCCACACCGACACCGTGTTGGGCTTTGGATAAGCCCTGCCACCTTCCCCGCGGTTTCTCAGGCTTGCTATGACTTTAATGGACACCCCGCCACCGGGTAACTCCTAGACATCATCTACAGCTGGTATGATGCCACCCTGACACCCACCCGGCCTTCCTCGGTGATGGACATGGTCCCACGCATAATGTCACCTACTGTATTGAATAGAGTGGTTTTTTTGGACCCCTGTCGCTTCCGCAGGGAGTGGGGTAATTTAGGACAGTGTCTCCATCCTTCTAGTATCTCAAGTCCCAAATCGGTGCTTAGCAGAGAGGACACATCAGTCACTGCCCACTGAATGAATGAATAAATGAATGAATATAGGGCTTTTAATCCAGACGCCTTACCATGGGGAAGAAAGCCAACCTGAGCTGGTCTCCGCTAGCATCTTTGGTCATCTGCCACAATTGTCCCAGCAACGGGAGGAGAGGGTCATTCCCTCCTACCTTTTCTCCCTCCTCGGTAATCTCTCCCACAGTCTTGGCTTTGCTTTCCACCTGTTCTTGGACGGGTCTCAAAGGCGCCTCTCCAGGCCGCCTTCTCCTCGGAGTTCCACATCTGTCCAGCCAGCTGCTGGCACGGGGTTCTCGTTGGTCCCGACAAGCCTGGGTGCATCACCCCTGAACTGTCCTCCTGCCGCTCCCTTTCTCCGTAAACAGGGCCACCATCTGTTCCTGGGAGCGAGTCGGAACAGGAGGCGTTCTGAGCCCCTTTCCCTAAGTCCCCTCTCTCCCATCTCCAATCCATCACCAACTCGGGAAGAATGTGCCGCTCATTTATTCGTCCCCCGGATATTTATTAGGCTCCAGTGATACGCCGCGAGGCTCTCTGGGCCTTGGGGTTTCAGTGAAGGCAAGCAAGGCCCTTGTGTCCTGGGGTTCAGCAATAGGCACACAAGTGGGTGGTGAGAAATACGGCGAATTTAGTGAAATGTGGGGGTGATGGGGTGGGGGAGAGATGATGGTAAACATGTTAATTTTCCACTAAATACCCACTCTCTTTTTCTTCTTTATTTATTAAAAAACTTCTTTATATTTGGGGCCGCAGCGTGCTTAACCGGGGACACAGGGACAAAATAAAGTAAAATAAAATAAAGACTTTATTTCCAGTCCCCCTTGTGGTCATGGGACACAATTCTGTCAAAAAAGACCTCCTGGCATCTAAAGGTTCCGGGTTCAATTCCAGGTCAGGGCACACGCCCAGGCTGTAAGTTTGACTCCCAGTCGGGGCTACTCTTTGAGTCTCTCTCACATCACTGTTTCTCTCTCTCTAAAACTCAATTAAAAACTCACCTGCGAGTTGGTAAGCTGGGATGCCATGTTCCTCGGAAGCCGAACCTGGGGACCGGGGAGTTTGCCTGTGCTGGTCATCGGTGTGGAGGACGAGTTCTGCCTCATATTATAATCCCAGACGCCAGCCCTGCATCCTCACGCCCAGAACACTCCTCGTATCGATGGATGAACAAGTGAACAAAGGCTCCGATTCTTCTCCATCAGCCTTGTCCTTTGTCTGGCACGTCTTCCTCCTTCTGCGGATCTAGAACTCAGCCTTTATGAGTTGGAGACTCAACGGCTGGCGTTTCAGCAAGTCAAATGACACAGTGTGGGCACGCCATCGGTACAGGGTCAACAGAGCACGGGGTCGCTAAAATCCAGCCGCCGCCGGTAGCCACCGCCTCGGCTTCGAGTCCGTTCTCTCTGGGCGCCATCAGACTTTCAGCTTTTGCGTGTCCGTCGTCCCTGGTCTCTGTACATATGTGTAGACCCGAAGGACATCAATACATGTTTACAGAAACACGCTATTCCCCTCTTCACCAGGCTATGATTGCCTCCAAGAGCCGAACCCGTGCTTTCTAAGCGTGGTCCCGCATCACGGTTTCCAGCAAAGCGAACACGCTTGAACATGCTTGACAGCCATTGGCATGGATGCATTTTACCAAAAAGTAGACTCCGTAGGGATATGCCGAGTCCCCCCACAGCTGGGAGGGGCCCCAGACACAAGCTCAGGAGTGTTGACCGAGAATCCATCCCTGACCTCTGTTTGTTGATACTCCTACGGTCCTCTTTCCATCAGTTACGTATTTTTGAGGAACGTAATGACTAACATACGGACAATTCTAGGTGTTTACACAAAGAGCTCTATCTTTGTAAGATCTCCCTGCAAGATAATGACTTTTTTTTGTCTCTCCGTGAGCTCAGTCCTCTGCTCATTATGTCAAGAATTACATTACCGGTTTATCGGAAAACATACTCTCCCCCAACGGTATCCGTTCTCCAATTAGGCACAAACCTTCACAAATAATCCTGGCGCGGCGCGCGTAGGGCAGAGCAGTTGTGAAATCCTAAGACACTGTGGCTTCTCTCATTTCTCCTGACTCGGGATGAGTCCCTTTCACGCCACAGAGATCCGTGTGGCAGGGGAGGCTGGGGGGGGGGGGGGGGGGGGGGCGGCGGAGCAGCCCAGCCACCTGGCGGAACA
Organism: Antrozous pallidus; assembly: GCA_027563665.1. Taxonomy (NCBI): domain Eukaryota; kingdom Metazoa; phylum Chordata; class Mammalia; order Chiroptera; family Vespertilionidae; genus Antrozous; species Antrozous pallidus. The sequence goes on from CM050510.1 coordinate 123,673,008, forward strand.
GCCTCGCTTGGCCTGCGGGTGCCATGGAGACGTGGGCTGCCATCTTGAGCCCACCCGCGCCCCCGCTGCCGGCGCCAGTTTGAACGGCTCACTCCTGTTTCCCAATGAGTTCTGACTAAACGCCATCAACCGTATGACAGGGTCTAACAAATATCAGCACTCTGCCAGGTCCAATAAACACCCTTTTCAGGGTAATGGTCCTTAATGAGGACACCAGCCATCAGTGAGGTGGGGAACACGCTGTAATTATTGCCGGGCAAAGATGTCTGCAAGGAGACCTGCGAGTGCAAGGATTGGAAAAACGTGGGGGAGGGGAGCGCGCGCCAAAAAAAAAAAAAAAAAAAAAAAAAATCGCCTGAGCTCTCAACTTTGTGCTGATGGGAGAGGAAAAAATAACTCAAGGTTTAGGGATTATCTCCAAAACAGTGTCAACAATTTATCAAGGGACCGAGGGGTTAACTAGTCATTCATGTGATCCATGGCATGCGCTATGTGTCTATAATTAAGTCAATGAGAGACCAGGAAGCTCGCTTGATGGAGCACTTGGCTAAATTGGACCATTACATGAGCGAGGAGCACCTTCCATCAAAATAATCCTTTAGGGTCTGCCGTGGGTGTCATGGACGCTTCCATCAGCAGCGGAGACAGCCTTTGCCCCAAGGAGCTCCCTGCATTACAGCTGTTTGTGTATGGCTCGTCTCCCCAATTATCAGGCCGAAAGTCTGAGACACCATCTGAAAGGTGCAGGAAAATGATGACCTACCTCAGTTTGGAGGGGGTAAGACCACTTTCGGATGGGAGGGGCCGGAGTGGTTTCTCGGACGAGGTGGCATTGCATTTCATTTATTCATGGGACGCTAATTTGTTGAGCGTGCGCTCGGGCCCCGGCTGGCCCTGGAGACTCAGAGGTGACGGAGACGGGGCCCTGCCTGGACAGCGACAAAGTGGAGCGAGGGAGACTTAATAGACAGGTCCTGGAGGGCGGTGAGGATTTTGACAGGTGCATGCGGGTGGGGGAAGGACGTTCTATAAATTGACACAGGCTGAGTGACTGGGTTGAGCCCGTGTCAATTGATAGGGGGTTGTCAGCATTGAAGAAAGGAACTTCACTTTTATTGAGCACCTACTGTGCGCCAGGTGTTGCCTATTCCCTCGCCAATAACCCTCTGAGATAGGAACTCTTCTCCGCATGATTCTGTAGAGGCCCAAAGAGAGGCTTAGGGAATGTAACTCATCCAAATCCACAGGCTGGCCAGGGGCTGGTGGGTATCCATTGCCTGACCTCCCTCTCCCTCCACAAGCTGCCTAGAATGTGGAGTCTACAGAAGGAAGGACATGAGGCTGGGCGATCGGGGCCTTGAATGGCAGCTAAGGAAACCGTTCTCTGTGGTCAGGAACTGAAGTCCAAGCAGATGAGGTACGTGCTTGGTAGAAAGATTAATCAGGCAGAACAAGTAATGGGGATGGATAGGGAGAGGTGGGGGATGCTTGAAGTGGACCCAGGCTGGGGACTGCATGGCTGGGGAGTTTCGGGGGAGATCCTGATGTGGGGACCTGGTAAGGCCCATGTGGGAAGAGGACATTGCCTCTGGGACCTCATTCTTTTCCACAAATCAATTTGGGGAGGCCTCTTGAGTTAGGGACATGAACTGATCTCCCTCCCCCGACTTCAAATCGGTGGTCTCTAACTGGAGCCTGAACCGATAGGAAGCCAACAATAGAGATGAGAAAACAGAATTGTGCCTTTCACAATGCACAGGGCGAAGCCATTTCGGGGCAGGAGTTGTGAAGGGAGCTCATTGCATTGTGGAGGCCTCTAGATCACAATGTCCACACTGCCGTGGGGACCCCCAGGGCCTTGCACGGGGCCCAGCCACTGAAAGCCCCCAGGATGGAGGCCGAGCTTGGCTGTGAACCTTCCTCTGGTTCTGGGCATGGGCCTAAGGAAGCTTCTAGAGTGGGGATGAGGAGGCTGCCCTGGCTGGGATCTGGCCCGGGCCTTTCTCTAGCCTCCTTGGGGGACGATGACTCCAGCAGAGCCCACAAGGGCTGCCCCTGAGCCTGTGTCTGAGCCCACAGCCAGCAGCAGGCCGGCTTTCCTTCGCCCCCAGTGCTCCTGGGCCTCCTCCAGCACAGGCCTCCCGAGGAGACGGCGGCTCATTTTAATATCTGCCGAAGCCAAGCATAACGAGGAAACCAGATTGCTGTGAAAACGCCGTGTCCTGTGTTCCAGACGCCACGGGAAGCACAGAGGGGCCCTGGGAATACGGAGGGTGAGGGTAAACCAAAGTTGACCAACACGGAGCCACTGCCACCACCTCGCCTGAGACCTGAGCTCTGGCAGGCCCTGGGCTGGTGCGTGTGACCCCTCTGCAGGCACCAGTGCACCCCGGTGCTTTGTGCAGCGAAAGGCAGAAACACTGAGGTTAATCTTGATATTTTTCTAAACACACATTTTATTTATTTTTTAAAAATATATTTTACTGATTTTCTTACAGAGAGGAAGGGAGAGAGAGAGAAAGTCAGAAACATCCATGAGAGAGAAACATGGGTCAGCTGCCTCTTGCACACCCCCTCCTGGGATGTGCCCGCAACCAAGGCACATGCCCTTGATGGAAATTGAACCTGGGACCTTTCAGTCCACAGGCCGACGCTCTATCCACTGAGCCAAACTGGTGTCGGCTAAACACACATTTTAAATAAAGGTGGACATTCACAATGGAGTTTTGCAAAAACAAAGCAAGGATCTGGGTCAGCAGGCCCACAACCTTTATAATTGGGTGACTAAATAATGCAGAGAAGGTGGTCCCTGTGACCAATGTGGGCAATGGCCGTCTAGTCAACAGCAATGAAGGGACACGTCCCTATCCATCCACAGGCTAATTCGACACCCAGTCAGCTTGTTTGGGGAAGAGTTGGGTCCAGCAGGGGTGTTAGTGAGGGACAACCAAAGGACTGAACAGCAGGCTGTGTGGGGCGACCAGGCGGGGGGTGGGGGCCATGAAAAGAGGGCTCGTCTTCCAAGCCCGGTGCCCCACGAGGAACCACGTCGCTTCTCGGCAGCACGCGTCCGCCAAGCTGATCCTCGAGGCTATGGAACCCTTCACGTGGCCACTTTAAAAAAAAAAATGAGTTGTTTCTTATTGAGAGCATTTCAGTTGTCAACTTTTTTCTTGGAGTCCAGGACTCCACAGATGATTTTAATTATAGTGACACTGGGAAATTAATTCTTCATCTCATGCTTCCACGGGAAGAATTCTCCTATTGGGTCAACCCCACCATTTCTCTTCATTATTTCTGACGTCACACTGACTGGTACTACTTTTCACTGCATTCAAGAGTGGATTACGTTTCTGCAGAGAATGACTTAAATGAATGTAAACAGAAATGATATGTGCACGGCTGTGCCCTGAACTCGCCCAGAATTCAGATGGAGAAGGAAAGTGTTTAAGTAATTGGAAAAAAGGTTTAATGATCAAGATTTCTTTTAAAAAAAGAAAGAAAGAAAAGGTGATGGTGGGTTCGGTCTGGCACCTGAAGGACAGAGATTGATTTCTTCCCGAAGCAGACACCCAGAACCAAATATCGGCAGCAATTAAAAAACGGTGGTCTTTTGTAAATTACTCCCAGAAGAAATCTTGAAAATCTTTCATTTTCGTCACTCCGGCCCAGCGAACCGTAAAGCCATTATGAAGGAACAAAAATACGAGAGGGAAAATTGAAATACAACAGTAATTAACACCATGAATATATCAAAATTAAAAAAAAAAAAGCACCGGGAAGAGAAGGGTCGCCACAAATCCCCCAGAGAACGAAAATATCCCAATCTCACCCAAAGCTGCTCCCAGAGTCACAGACACCCCGGGCCCACGCAGGAGAGGTCGGCGCTGCGCCCCAAGATGGGAACGGAAGGACTGCCCGTGGCATCTCTCAGGACGTACCGTGACTGCGTCCTCACAGGTCCGCTCCCCTTTAAAAAAAAAAATCACCCCGAGGTTCTCCAGAACGCTGTGCCGGGAGGGAGATACGTCTTCTGTTTACTCTGGATTCACGGCTAATACCCCCCGCTCAGGTTTCTCCCTTCTTCCTCCTCTCCGCGAAATGCCAGCGAAGAATAACGGACGGGAACCCTGGGAAGAGAGCAGCCACCACAAACACACGGGTCCCTCCGGGTTCCCTGGCGCTTTACAGACAAATGTTAAAGATTTATTGCACATGAACATCAAACATGGTTTTACTACAGTCCTCGTTTGGATCAAATTGACACATTTTACATTCATTTTCGCCTAATGAGATTCTCGCGCGCCGCATTATGTGCCGGGTGACCCCGCACATTAAGTCGGCGGCATGGAACAAGCCCGTCGGTGCCACAAAGCCCCATTCTTCCCGGCTCCTTCGTTTGACGGAAAAAAGAGAAAACAGTTTAGCGAAATCATAAATCTCCGACAAAACAAACGTATTCATCAGGGCTCCGCAGAGAAGACAAACACGATGCGGGGAGGGCCGGGGGGCTATGCATGCGCCCCTTTGCAGCCCCCATAGCGAAACTCTCCGGGACTCGGAGGAGAATGTGAATATGCAACAGCCGGGGCGCCTTTCATAACTCAAACCGCGGGCCTTCGGCAGGACAAGGTTCTGTCCTAACAAGGAGGCAGAATTAGGTTTGCAATTCATTTTCCGATCCCGGCCAGCGGGCTCCCCAGATTCAATATTTACTCGGGTGCACAATGACTGAGTTTTTTGTTTGTTTGTTTGTTTCTTTTTTTAAATCGGCCCCGCAAAATGTGCTTGTTGCTTCGTCCCAACGCGACGCAATGCGGCGGAGTCTGCGGTGCGCAGCCGGGAGGCAGTGCCTCGGAGCTGGAGCGGGTGACCTTGAACGCAGGGGAAAGGGAACTGGAAAATGTTAATTAAAATTATTAGTGCTGTTTGAGGTGCTTATCTTGTTTACTGCGAAGGTGTTGCTCCCTTCTGCGTAATTAGGCGTAATTTTGCTCACTTTCAAGTCTGTAATTTTAAATATCACAAAGTTTTATCTTCCGGCGTGAAGTCATTCATTATTGGTTTGCACGCTCCTGCTTGATGTTTTAATCAATATGGGCAGCCTCGGCGGCCGTTATAATTTATCCGGAGGTTTTATGCAGCTTGCAGAGTGGCGGACTGTGCATGGCGCGTGAATTGAAGGCCTTTTTTTTTTTTTTTTCCCCTTTCCTGCTGGAATTTCAACAGCATTCTGGGTTTTTGATGTGGGGAGAGATTTTTACTTGATCTGTCCTTTTATATCTCATTATGCCTGAGATTGTACAGACCAGCAGAATTGGCAGGATATCCTTCTCTGAAGTCTGCTCCATTGGAAACAAAGAAGTCCCCTCATTTGATCTAAAATTAGCTAAATAATGTATACAGTTATTATAAATATATGTGCTTACGGCCTGTAAAAAAAAATAAATCTCTTATAAGGTGTTGATGTATTTTAAATCTAAGCATGCACATTAAATGCTTTTAGCAGTCGCTAACAATTCGCCTCTGTAACCTGCTTTCATATAAAAATTAAAAATTTAACGTCTCCATGTTTAGGAAGTGGCCAAGTGACACAATCAAAGCCTTTGTACGGGATGATGAGGCTTTAAAAATAAATCTGTCCACACTGTGCAAGTTTTCCTGCAAAATCTTCCGTATCTGGAAAGGTTTTCTTGGTGGAAAGCTGAGAATTGCCTCGGTTTGATTTCCTTTCCATTCAGAGTCCATTGTGATTTTTTTCCCCCCTGTTCAGGATACTGACAGACTGCGAAGGTTAATTCTCCTCATGTAGATCAGTAACGTGGTGACGAGGTTAAGGCACGCGCCTGGTACATGATTTTAATTAAACAGGCGACAGGAAAATGTTCAGTACTAAAATGAAAGGGCATCTCCCATTGATTACTATTTTTTAGCTCAGTGATTTTCCTGAGGATCCTACCGCTTGGAACGCAGGTGGCATTTGAAAGGTGTGTGACGGGCGTTCCCGAGACAATCAGCCAGCTCTGTTTGGAAAAGCATGCCAGTGGAATTCCAAGTGGAATATTCTAGAAGAAGGTCAATTTTCTTAGCCAGAGACTCTGCAGGGACTCCAGCTGTTACTTCTCTAGGGCAAAGAAGAACCGGATGGAGTGCATGCCCCAGCCAGCGCCTGGCTGCCTGGATTGTCCCCGAGGACGCCGAGTGGTCCCTGTGGCTCCGGAGAGTCAGGGACCCTCCCAGGGGCGGCCTGAAGGTGTCAGGACACTGTTCCGGGTTACGCACGGCGTGGCCTGCCCCTCACACTGGCTCTGCCTGCAATGGGCACACATCTTGCCGACCTGCCGGAGGCGCCTGTGAAAAAGCGTCACTGAAGCAAGGACCACGCCCTAATGGGTGGGCAGATGCCCCCCAACCACCCAGGCAGGCCTGCCTTCTCCCCTCACTTCGTCTTCTTCAAGCTGCCAGTGCCAATCGTCTCTCTTAGGACCAGTCATAGGGGCTTCTTGGTGGGCCCGGGGTGTCGCCCACGGGGGCCCTTCTCTCCAGTGCATCCAGGCCTTGTCACGTCCATGTTTAAAACCCCGTGGCTTCCATGCCTGGAGCAACCTCAGACCACTACAGGGTGTCTCCCTCCTCATGCACCCCCACTGCCCATCTTACCAATCTTCCTCCTGCCCCCCCAAAAGCCAGGCTGTCGCACTGCCTCTCCCCTAACCCACAGAGCACTCCATCCTGCCCCCCACACTGTCACCCACAAAGGCTCCTGCACCCCCAGAGCTCGCCCGCAGCAATCCATCCACAGCCCATCCCAGGCTTCCTGGCCCTCTCCACACTCTAGTCCTAGGGACACTTTGCTGAGGGTTTTTTTTTTGGCTGTTTGAGTCCAGCCTCCCCCTTCCCAGACTCTCGCCTAAGGACCCTTCCTGTCGTGTTCTCCATTCCATCCCAACCCCATAAGAAGGCTCCGTGTTCTCCATTCCACCCCAACCCGATAGGAAGGCTCCGTGTTCTCCATTCCACCCATAACCCGATAGGAAGGCTCCGTGTTCTCCATTCCACCCCCACCCGATAGGGAGGCTCCATGTTCTCCATTCCACCCATAACCCGATAGGGAGGCTCCGTGTTCTCCATTCCACCCATAACCCGATAGGGAGGCTCCGTGTTCTCCATTCCACCCATAACCCGATAGGGAGGCTCCGTGTTCTCCATTCCACCCATAACCCGATAGGGAGGCTCCGTGTTCTCCATTCCACCCATAACCCGGATAGGAAGGCTCCATGAGGGTTTGCAGACTCTAAACCCAGGCCAGCACAGGTGAGGCACCTGGGGTCCGTGCCAACTCCACAGGTTCCTGCTTAGGAAGTCAGCTCCCCTGCCTAGGTTCCCTGGGAGCCTCCTGGCCAATGTAACTCTCTCCTCTTCTAAGGAGCGTTGACATCATTCCCAACGGGCTCACCTGGAGACACTGTAGGTCCATCACAGCTCCTGCACCCAAGGGCTGCTGGCACAAGGTCTGCCCGTGCTGGGTCCATTATTGGGTCTATTGGTGAGTGAGCTTCCCACTGAACTCCCTCAGGGTAAGAATCGGGGTGCCCACATAGATGGAACTGAAGCCTATTACCCGAGGTGGGGCAGAAGAGGGCAGTGCTGGGCACCTTTGAATGGCAAGACTTAGAATTGTTTGCCCGGTGCGGGGAGGGGACTGAGAATCCATGCACTGGCATGGGCCATTGCCCGCAGAGTTTTCTAGGCTCTAGGTATTGATGGCAATGAGGCTCAGGACCCGTTCCAGCAGGAGCCAGCCATTGCTGTAGATGCAGGGAGGTGCTGCCCACCACCACGGCCTCCCGCAGGCCTGTCTGTGCACCGTTTTCTCCACGTTTATTGACATTCGACCCCTTTCTGGTGAAGGTGCAGAACTCAGTGTAATGCTCTGTGGGCTGTCACAACCTCTTGCCCAGGATAAGGAGCCGGGTCTCACTCCCAACCCACAGAACGAGATGCCATACGCCATGTGCTGTCAGGTTGTAATTCACTCCCCGCTTTTTCCACTGCTAACATGTCCTTCCCCACTACTAAACCTGGTTCTCAGAACACTCGTCGTTGTAAGGAAACTTCGGAAAACCCAAGGATCATGTATTCTTAGTAAACGGATCAATTTGGAAGATGGGGATTCTGAGGATCCCAGCTTCTCCTAGTAGGAATAATATTGGTCATAATTCTGAGCATGATGGGAGCCGCCCTTGTCACCAGAAGCCTTAGGTGGTTCCCCAAGTTGTAGGTAAGAACCAGGCTCACAGAGGTCAAGGAACTTGCTCAAGGTCACACTGCAGGAAGAGTGCAAGCTGGGAGGGATGTGAAACCACCTCTGTGAGACTCCTGTCACATTCCTTCCCCGGCACATCCCCAATCTCAGGCAAGGCCAAAGGAAATGTTCTTTATAAGAAGCACTGAGGGCCCCACTCGGTGTGGCTCAGTGGCTAGAGCGTCGGCCTGCGGACTGAAGGGTCCCAGGTTCGATTCTAGCCAAGGGCACGTACCTTGGTTGCAGGTTCCTCTCCGGCCCAGGCCCTGGTGGGGCACGTGCAGGAGGCAACCAATCGATGTGTTTCCCTCACATCGATATTTCTCTCGGTCTCTCCCTCTCTCCCTAAGAATCAACGGGAAAATATCTCTGGGTGAGGAATAACAAAAAACAAAGATACCATGTAGGTCCTGGGGAGAGTTTTATCTTTTCACCCTCCTGAACCTTCCGGAGACGTAACACTTATCCACATGATGGCGGTGCCTTGGACACTGGAAAGCTGGCTCGCTTTACCCCAAGTCCATTTCGAATCCGTGGTGTGTTTGCTCAGAGCCAAAGGCCACGGGGATTTATATGGCTGTTGGAAGCATGTTCCCTGAGGAGTTAGGAAATATTCCGCAATAGCTGTGTTTTTTTTTAATAAACTCTGAGGTTGACTGGCTTCCAGCTTGCCCCCTGCTTATCTCACCGTTCACTGTTAATAGCCCCTGGGGAGCCGAGAAAGATTGGATGGGTGGGGGGCAGATGGAGGGGAAGTTGCAGAGGGAGATGGAGAGAGGCCAGAGCTGACGCCACTAGGAACGTTTGGGGAAGCTACACTCTCTGACCCGGCCTCGGTCAACTTCCCCTTCTTGTCCGGGCCAAGTCCTTGCCGCTGTCCTCGACCACAACCACCATCTTCTTCAAGCCTGCGAGAGAAGCATCGTTTCCTGCATGGAAGCTGGTGGACTGTGCCCGGTGGCATCCAGCGCAGCGGTGGCTTCCATGAGGACCGCCCTCCAGCTCGGAGCCATGGCTGACCGGCCGCTCCGAGGCCATCTGGAATGAAGGATGGGCCTTGGGACGAGATGGAAGGCAGTGTTGAAAGTCACAGCTGGAATGGAGCCCTGGCATCGCCCATGGACAACCTCCTGCCCTTCAGATGGAAAACAGAGCAGGGACTTACCCAGGGGCGGAGGGCAGGCCGGCTGACTCTTTAAAAATAGTCACCGTCGCCCTGACCGGTTTGGCTCAGTGGAGAGAGCGTCGACCTGCGGACTCAAGGGTTCTGGGTTCGATTCTGGTCAAGGGGCATGTACCTTGGTTGCAGGCACATCCCCTAGTAGGGGGTGTGCAGGAGGCGGCTGATGGATGTTTCTCTCTCATCAATATTTCTAACTCTCCATCCCTCTCCTTCCTCTCTGTAAAAAAATAAAATAAAATATATTGAAAAATAAAAATAGTCACCAGTTCTCTCCTTATATGTCTCCTCTGCCATGGCTATGAGTGCTCCCTGTCCCATGACTCTGGGCATGGCTACCAACCCGGGCTCCTCTGCCGGGCACTCAGTTCTTACAGACCTGCCAGCCCAGCTTGTCCCAAACAGAAACCTTAGCTCTGCTTGCCTCCCTCTGAAAACCTCTCTCCGTGGCCACCGTCCCCACCTTCGTGAACGGCGGCGACATTTAGCCTGTGAGACAGGAGGCATCTGTCATGTTCCTCCTGCTCTCTCCCTTCACGTCCACTCTGGCATCATCAGCCTGACTCAAGGGACCCCATCTGGTTCCCAGGGGAGCCTCCACAACCCCGTCTCCTTCCATACTGCCCCTGACCGCCCAGCCTGCCTACAGAGGCAGCGAGGCCTTTTTGTGCCAGAAAACACGTCACGTAAGCTCCCTTTCCCCCACAGCCGACCTCTGGGGCCACAGCATCTGCCTCCAGCCCCACCCTCAGCCTCAGTGGCCTCCTCTTTGTCCTTCACACACACCACGTTTTTCTTCTCCTCAACCTAAAGCATTCATTAGGCATTGCTTGTGCTCCCAGAATCACCTCCCTCCCCATCTCGTCAGGGCTGGTCCTCCTATCGTGCCTGTCTCCGATCGAGGGCACCTCCTCCTCTGAGCCCTCCCTGGTCAACTTCCCCTAAACCCATGCCCTTGCCCCCATGCCCTCTGCTGTTCTTCTTAGCAAGAGCCTTTCAGGAGCCAATGCCCCTGCACGGAACACCAGCAACTTCCAAGATGCCCTCATGGCCCTGGCGCAGGGCCGGGCTCAGCAAACAGGTGTGAAATAAAACCGTCAGCTCCCCAGCAGTGCGCCTGTACTCCGTCCCCCAGAATTCTACGGTCAACGTGCTAAATTGCCCGTTATGTACGTTTTACCACCACTTCAAAATACTTTAAATGACATTAGAACCATTTGATGCACTCCTGAACCGGCCTGCCCTGGCCAGGCTGACAAAGTCCGTGGTCAGGAGGAGGAGGAAGAGCCCCGGTGAGTGGCCTGGCCCACCCAACGGCGGAGCTTGACTCAGGCGACCTCCGCGCCCATTGCTAGGGAGACGACACCATCGGACATCACCGCAGCCGTGCTGTATGCTCAGCGATAAGGAATTCCCAACAGAAGATGACAAGGACACGGAAGACCTTCTGAGCAGGTACCTGTGCCCGTCACCCACGCAGGCCCTGCAGGAGAATGCACAGTGAGCTGGCACGGCGATCGCAGAGCCCGGGCACCCACCCAGGAGCTCGCACTGCACTCAGGCAGCCATCGGCGTGTGCCTCGCATGCCCCCGGCATCCTGTGCATCTCAGAGACTGAGCACAGAAGGCCCCTCGGGCTGAAGTCACAATGCGGGACGGTCTGCCTGCAGCCGAGGCCCGTGGCCGGGAGGGGCCGCCTCATCCGGGGCCCTCTGATCTTCTGGCCCCCACAATGCCGCTCTGCCCTGCAGTTCCTGAAGGTTTCTTCGAAATGCGAGAGGAGGGGAGAAATGGAGAATCTTTGTTCGTTTCCTTATTGTAAGGCGGCGGTTCTCAACCTTTCTAACGCCGCGACCCTTTAATACCGTTCCCGATGTGGTGGTGGCCCCCCAACCATAAAATTATTTCCGTTGCTACTTCATCGCTGTCATGTTGCTACTGTTGTGAATCGTAATGTAAACATCTGTGTTTTCCGACGGTCTCTGGCTCTACAGCAGCGGTTCTCCACCTGTGGGTCATGACCTACAGATTGAGAACGCCTAGCAGGGTCGTCTAAGACCATCGGAAAACACAGATGTTTACATTATGATTCATTAACGCGTCCCATAGGTTGAGAACCGCTGCTGTACAGCCTAAAACCATCGGAAAACACAGATATCTGCATGACGATTCATAACAGTAGCAAAATTACAGTTATGAAGTAGCAACGAAAATAATTTAATGGTTGGGGGTCACCACAACATGACGAACTGTATTAAGGGGTTGCGGCGTTAGGAAGATTGAGAAACACTACGGTAAGGGGTTCAAGAGTCTCCTGAGTGGCCCCGACAGAGGAGCTCCCCATGCAGTCCTGTGGGGAGGGTGGGGCAAGGAGGCAGAGAGAGACAGGATTAGAGCCAGCGGTCGGTCCCGGTACCAAGTAACAGAAAGGGGACTTTCTGGAGGAAATTGCTCACGTTCCCAGCAGTCTCCCCATTTAGAAACCCTGGACGCAGACTGAGAAGACCAAACTGAAAATCAGCGGAGTTATAGGTGGCAGAGGAACCTGGGAATGTGACCCCGTTTCACGTGAGCCACAGTTACCATCCCGCCACCCCCATCTCTGGGCATCAGACACCGCGGCCGCCTTAGGTGGCAGCTTACCCACATCAGGCTCTCCCCAAACTGGTCAGACCTGGGACGTCTCTGCAGACGTCGGGAGAAACATCTCAGGAACAAAAGACTGTTTTAGTTATGTCTGAGCTTGGAATGCGGCTGGGCCTGGCGAGAGATGCGCCCGAAATGGTTGGTATTTGCGGGGCGTGTGGAAAGCCTCTACAGAGGGGGAGTGGGCTTTGATGTGGCTGCGGACTCGCAGCCGTGTGCACGCGTGACGCTCAGTGAATTGTCTGTCCTGTCGGCTGGCTTTTGAAATAGCGGTCGGAATGTGTGTGACGGCATTTGCTTGCTTTCTTCCGACTTTGGCTTCGTTCCGCTCTGAGCAGGTGCCCCCGCCCTGACGGCTCTTTGTCTCGGTGCCATCGGCGGGAGGCACAGCTGGCTCACCCGCCCCCGCTCGGCAAGTCCCGCTTGACATGCCAGGGCTGTGTACTCCGGTGCGAACAATAGCCCCTGCCCGCCGTGCCCGGAGAGGCGCCCGCTCCTCCCAGGGTGGACATAGGAGGGCCTGGCCAACGGAGGGCCTTTCGCTTCCGGACAAGAACTCGCTGCCCACGGGGAGAGCAGGGTTAAGAGCGGGGCAGCCGCTCGGCCTCCCGGAATCGGTGACGTTCGGCCGCGGCGGAGAGCGCTCAAGAGCCAGTGAGGTCAGGTGGGCGTCTCGGGAGAGGAACGCGGAGAAATACTCTGAAGTCTGTGCAGTTGAGCGGAAAAAATCAGCATCTGCCGGCTTTTCTCTTGTTTTTTGGATTCACAGGAAATTGTGTGTGTGTGTGTGTATATGCATGGGCATTTGTGTGTACATGCATGTGCATGTGTACCCATGTGTGTGCATGTCCATACCTGTATGTGCCCGTGTGTGCGTGCATGTGTGTGCATCTTCGTGTGTTTGCTGGTGTGTGCGTGCTCATGTGTATGTGTGTGTGTGCCCATGTGTGTGTCCCTGTCCATGCATGTGTGTGTGCATTTTCGTGTGTGTGCTTATGTGTATGTGTGTGTGTGTGCATCTTTGTGTGTGTGCTTGTGTGTGCGTGCCCATGTGTGTGTGCGTGCGCGTGCGTGCGCGTGCGTGCGCATGTGCACGTGTGCCGTGTGTGTGTGTGTGTGTGTGTGTGTGCACATGTGTGTGACTTGAGCTCTGGAAACCAGGAGGCCGAATCCAGCAGGACCTCCCGGAAGGGGAGCCTCTGCGTCGGTGTGGTGTCGGACGGACGTGGGTCCAGCAGCGTTCAGCTCACTCGGAGACTGACCTCTGCTCTGTGCCCTCTGGAGGCTGGTGAATCAGGCGGTGGGGCATTTATGAGGGAAGAACCCCGCTAGGAGGGTGGAGAGGAAGCAGGACTGAGCTGGGGATGGCATGAATTGCAATGGAAGCTGGGCAAAGCCTGAGCCATTTCCACGGGCAGCGCTGAGCACAGGGCAGGCTGAGCCCAGACACCTGCAAGGTACCCAGGCCAAGGCAGGTGCTCCCCATCCTCCCCCCACTGCCCTTTCTCGAGCCCCTGATCTCAGCTAGCACTTCACCGGCCTGCGGCTGGTCTGGCCCTGTCAACAGGCCATCCTGGCTGGTGCTTTCAGCCTTGGTCTCCATGCCCTTCTCAGAGGGGGCTTGGTGGTGGTCTGCTTACCCTCACAATTGGGCAAGGGAGTAGCAAGGGGCACCCCAGGGGGCCCCTGGGACCCACATACTTCTCCCACTGCCTTGCTTCATAGCAGACTGACCACCTCCTGACCACCAGGGCCACTCATCCCACCAGCTCGATGCCCCTCCCTGCCTGCTGACCTCTGACCCTGGTGTGCCCAGGCAGCAGCCACAGCTGGGATTCAGGGGCTTTGCTACCTCTTTGGAGAAGTGTGCCTCCCGGGGAGGCAGAGACCCCAACCTTCAGAGCACAGAGGCTCGGGGACAAGAAGCACCGTCTCCTGGAGAGACGCGGGGCTGATGGGGGAAGCCCCTTCTCCTCCCCCTCTGGGGTTCTGACTGTGAACTCTCTACCGGGGAACTCTTCAGGGGGACACAGCGCCAGGTGAAGGCACCTGCTTCCTTCCTGTGCACCTGCCTCTGAGAGAGGGCACCCCTCCCTGTAGAGCATCCTCTCCAGGGGAGCCTGGGCACGGCCTCACCCCGTGCCCCGGCAGGCGGCCGCTCCATGTGGTTCTGTGTTGGTCCAGCCTACAGTGTCCCTACTGTGTGCGGCCAGGCCCTTGAGATAGCAAGTGGGGTCCGTGCCAGCGGATCAGACCCTCATGAATCTTGGGTGGCCGTACTATCCCTGGAGGTCCATGCCTGGTGGCTCCTGCTGGGAACCAGTTTAGAGGTTCCAGGCAGAAGGAGCAGAGACAGGGCCAGAGACACCATCACCCACAGAGCCATGCAGGGCCCTTCCCCACTCAGGGCCATGCCTGGGCCCAATGAAGGTAAAGGACAAGAAGCGACTCATTCAAAGTCGTAAGATCACGGAGCAGAGGTGTCAGGCCAGATCCTGGCACTGGGCTCCACCCCCTGCATCTGACAGAGAGGCTGGGGCTCCTGGCCGACCCCCCGAGAGCTTCCTGCAGGTGGACACGGGCCCCGAGCCTTTCTCCATCTGCAGTTTCCCTTCATGGTCCTGATGTTACTCTCATTCCAACTCTAATTACAAGTAAACTAGAGGCCCAGTGCACGCAGTTTGTGCACTGGAGGGGGGTGTCCCTCAGCACAGCCTGCACCCTCTCGCAGTCTGGAAGCCCTCGGGGGACATCCTCAGCGCTGCCACAGAGGTAGGAGAGGCTCCTGCCATTGCTGCTGTGTTCCCCAGCCATGAGTCCAGCTTCTGGCTGAGCAGAGCTCTCCCTGTGCCAGTGCACTGACCACCAAGGGGCAGCTCCTGCATGGAGCATCTGCCCCCTGGTGGTTAGTGTGCGTCATAGCAATCGGTCGTTCTGCCGTTTGGTCAATTTGCATATTCCCCTTTTATTACATAGGATAGTAAAGCAAAGGGGAACTCTGTCCTCGGCCGTCCATTACCTTCTTTCTAACCCTGACAATGGCTCTGAAATGGGGTGGAAACAGTCCCATTTCACAGGGTGGACACCGAGATCAGCTGAGGTCCGTGCTCCCCGTTCTCGCTCCTGGCAAACGTCAGAGCGGGACCCGCAAATGAAGATGAATTTCACTCCGACGCGGGCTTTCTCTGCGATGTCAGATCGCGACCGGATGCAGCTAATTGCTTATGACTCCAAATGGCACCTCCCTGTCACCAGCCATCAAATGAGGAGCGCTCGTGCTTAGGAGAGAAGAGAGGCTCCTAATTACTCTCAGAAATGGAGTACAAGCTAATCTTTGTGTTCGTCTCTGCCAGGGAAAAAGTGCTGAGAGAAAGGCCTCTCGCTCCCCCCAGTAATAAAAATGGCTTTATTCTTGAGGTACCGATGCAAAGTAAGGTCGGGATCGCGTGCCTGGACTGCGGGAAAGTCGTGGTGAGCTGGCGACCTCCAGCAAGCTCCTTGGGTCCCCCTACCTCCGTCTCCTTCCCGTAAATAAGGGGAATCTCAGCGCGCGTCTCCTGCCTGGAGGTAGGAATCGAGGGATGGGACGTGCAATGCTGTGCGCCCTATTCGCACACGCCTGTCCAGGTGGCTTCTTGTTTGTCATGTGACTTCACAGGCTGCAGAGTCCCTGCTTCGAGCGTCTGGTGCGATGTTTATTTATTTATTTTATTTTTATTTTTTTTAAAAACATCTTTTTTTTAAATATATTTTATTGATTATTTACAGAGCGGAAGGGAGAGGGACAGAAAGTCAGAAACATCGATGAGAGAGAAACGTCGATCAGCTGCCTCTTGCACGCCCCCTACTGGGGATGTGCCCGCAGCCAAGGTACATGCCCTTGACCGGAATCGAACCCGGGACCCTTCAGTCCACAGTCCGACGCTCTATCCACTGAGCCAAACCGGTCTCGGCTGGTGCGATGTTTAGAATGTTCCCCCTGTCTTCTGGCTTGGGACACGTTTCCTGGCCCTCGCCCCTGCGGCGGCTCAGTGGCCTCTGAAACACCGGAGCCATTCCATGGGGGTCGGGTTCCTGTTGGCCCCTGGGAGACTCCCCCTTCCACCCCCTGGCGCTCTCACTATCGCAGTCGGGAGCCCATTCACCCACCATTTACTCTCCCCACGTTGTGCGTGGGGGATTTCTCCTAGGCCTCCGTTTGTTTCACAGGGTCTGCTCCCTCCTCCTCTCCCCGCAGTTGGTATCTGGAGACAGGCCATCTGCTGGGAAAAGATGGGAGAAGCAGGAAAATGACTCTCACCATCAGCCCAGCTGGCCTCCAGCCTGGAGCGGGCAGCCGTGTGTGTTGACCTGGACACCAGGACTGCTGGCTGAGCCTTCCCCTCTCAGCTCCTGGGACAAGGACCTCAGGAAATGTGCCTCACCAGGGTGTTCGCCCTAACCATCCCGCATTCCCAACGCCCAGAAAGGCTTGCAGCCCAGGCTCCTGGGTCCTTAGGGGTTCTCGGTGTGGGGGAGGGGTGGCACAGCCCCCATCCTTTGGGCCATGGGCATGGCTCCGGGTTCCAGGGTGGAGAGAGGGTCAGCCTTGCAGTGGTCCCCCTGTCAGGACCCGAGTGGGCCGGAGCTATGCCCGGCTGAGCCCATGAGCGGCCCTCAGCTGGATCAGAGGTCCCTGAGGCCTGGGCCGGGTCAGAAGCCCCCACCCGTGCATCCATCCAGCATGAAATCCTGTGCCAAACCCTTGAAGCGCCAGTCCCCATCCCAGCACCACCGGGCCTGGCCATCCTGGCACTCTGCTCCAGGCCCAGGGCCAAGCCGCTGAGCACGGTCCGCGCACTCTGAAACCCACCCCACCCCCCCCCCCCCACCTATAAAACCCATTCGGAAGAGGCGATTTAATTAAACGCCGCAGGCTTGAAACTGGTTCAAATGCGTTTACCCGCTTCTGACGGCTGTTTCCCGCGTGAGCACGCAGCCTCGGGGCGCCACGTACAGACCTCCGGCCGCCCGTCGGGGGGGCAGAAAAGACTCCCAGGCTCTTTGGAATTTGAAAAACAAAACAAAACGCCGGCCCTTCCGTGGGTACGCCAGGCCCCGGGCACTGCACGGTCTTAAAAAGCCAGACTTCTCCTGACAGCCCTTTATGAGCCTGAGCCGGGAGGGGCTGCCCCGGGCGTGGTCGGTGAACGCGCTGGACACGGGCGCGTGGTGTGCGTTCACCTGTGCGTGTTCTGGACCCTGCGTCGAAACCTGCCACTCGCCACGGGGGGGGGGGGGGGGGGGGGGTGCAGTGCTGAGGGCTGGATGCGCGGACCTCCCAGGGCAGACATTCCGGGCTCAGCAGCCTCCGGAATGTGATGAGGAAACAATGCCGGGCCCCCGGCCAAGAGCAGCAGCCCCCGGCGCCGGGGCCCAGGGATTTGCCTCCCGGTAACCGGAGCCGCGCGCGGCCCTGCGGTTCTGGGAGACTGGGAATGACACCCCCGTGGCCCCCGCCGCCTCCGCCCGAGGGATGTGAACGCGGGGACGCTCTGGCCGGACGACGTTCCAGGGTTTTCTCGGAACAGGCGGGGGAAATAGACTTCAGGGGAGGCTGGGGTCTATTGCATTTGATCCCGTGAAGTTAAGAGTGGAAGCTGTCTAACTGCCATGATTATGATTTTTTTTAATTTTTTTTTTTTTGGTGCTTTCTCATCATGTCCTACCACCCAGAAAGCACAGACCGGAGAGCAGAAACCCGAAACTGACTTCGCCGGAGCAGAAGGGCACCCCAACACCACGTTATTGACAGGAGGGCTGAGCCCTGACAGCTGCAGAAATTGTGCAGTGGGAGCTGGAGTCCCTGGGGCGGGAGGCGCGGCGCGGGGTATTAATTCTGGCTGGAATGGTTAACACCAGGAAAGGTTAGGGGGCCGAGCGAGGGCCCTGCCTTCTCTTCCCGGCTCCCCCGATGCCCTTGGAGTGTCATTTCCAACCTTTGGAAACGGTATCTGATGATCCACGTGGCAATTAATCATAATTAGGCAGGCCCCTCGGTTTGGAGAGGTGCAGAGAAGGTGTGGGGGAGCTGGCTTGGGTCCCGAGCATCCCCCCCTTTTCCGTGTTTGGGGGCAGCACCTCTTTGTTGGAGCCGTGAGAAAGGGAGGAGAGGCTGAGGGAGGGGTGAGGAGGGGCCGGGAAGGTGGAGGGAATTGGCGGAGGGGGCTTGGCGGGGGGAGGGGGGAGGGACGGGGTGGCAAGGGGGTGTCTTTCTCCTGCTCTCTCTTTCGTTGGGATCTGGGATCCTCACCGAGTTCCAAGGCATCGGAGCCAGGTAACAAATTACCTTTCTCATGCCAAGTGATTTGGATCCGTTCTCACAAAGCAGATTTTTTCAATTTATTACGGGAAAACATTCCATCATCACGGCCTGGCACGGGGTCCGGGCACATGGCATTCTCCTCCCCCCGCCCCGCGCTGCCCCCCGAGGAGCGTTTGAAACCCTCAGCGAGCCCAGAATGCCGTCTTATTAAAAATTTTTATATATGTATAATTAAAACGCGGGCTGGCACTCAAATGGCTTTCGCAGATGTAATCGGACACGCAGGGCCTGGCCCGCCGGGGTCGGGAGGGGGACAGTGGCTGCTTTACCTCGGGGCCCGGCTCGGGTTTCCGCCTGCGCTTGGGCCCGATTTGTACCGTTTACGGCCGGGTCTCGGGAAGCCGATGTGCTGTTTGTTCAGGAGGCTCGCCACCGCCCGGTGTTACCCTGGTCCCTGGGCGACGGTGGCCGCTGCCAGCCGCCTGCAGCTGCGTGAGGACTGGACAGAGGGTCGTCCCCGCGGGTCACCCCGGCCACGACAGGGGGCCCGGCTCTGCCGGTGTGTGGTTTGCGTGTCGTGTCTGCAGAGAGAGACACGGCGCGGACTCTGGGCCTGAGACCCGCGGGCGGCGGGGCCGGCGAACAGGAGGTCACTCTGAAACCCAAGCCCCTCGGCGGCCGTCGCATTCTTTACTGCCCTCGGTGTTCACGTAGACGGGGCAGGGAGAGAGAGGCCCCCGCCTGCAGGGGCCCCCCCGGGGATGCCGGCCGCACGCTGGAGGGGGCTGGGGAGAGTCTGCCCAGAGGGCCGGGGATGGCAACCTTTCTCCTCTGCCCCGCGTTAAACCCTGAGCTTTGTGATATCTGTGAGTGCACCCCGAGATGGCCCGCACCCCGCAGTGGATCCACTCTGCTGATGAGGAGTGTCCTCATATGGAATTTTACTCCTGGGACCACGAACCAAAGACCCTGTTCCTTGATGACTGGACCGCCACCGGGTGGAGGAAGGGGTCCCTGGCCTGTGTCCCGCTTGGCCGCCACAGGCCTCCCTCCTCACCTGGCTCTCATCCTGGGCCAACTGGGGTCTCCTCATGGGGTCTATTCCTACCCCAGTGCCTCCCTCCCTGTAGCCCCGCCCTCAAGTCCACACATTTCCTTGCCACACCTCTCCCACCCCGCCCCCCCAGGGGGGAAGCAATCTCTCCCTTATCACCTTTCCAAACCCCGCCTTTGACCTGCCCCTGACCCCAGCCTCCTTTGCCATGTGGGCACGGCGTATGTCACATGGGACACGGGTTTCCCTGGCCTGGCCAGGTGGGCATCATCCCCACTCTCCGGATGCAAGGTGCTCCCGGGGCTCCAATGAATCCAGGCCGCCACGTCCTTCCGGGTGTGTTCCTCACTCTCCTCCCAAGCGGGGCTGAGCACACAGTAGGCGCCATGGAGCTGTCTGTCCGCCCAGGAAGCAGGCTCCCACCCCAAATCTTTAATCTGCAGGCTGCCTCTCAGCCACACCCGAGTCAGGCGGACCCTGTGGGGTTCAGCCTCCCAGGCCCCATTTTCCACGCGAGGACAAAGTCCATGTTCCGGCCGATTATCCTCCGCCACTTGTCGGGGTGGGCACCTCCCGCAGAGATGGCAGTGACAGCCCAGGGACACAGGGGCCAGGGTCTGGGCTATAAAAACCTGCTTCCAGGGGAGCGAGGGCCTGCTCCCCAGCCTCCCCTCCTGCTCCCTTTTATAGACAGCTGTTCACGTGGCCAGTAGCTGGAGGTCACATGACCAGCAGCTGGAGGTCACATGGCCAGCAGCTGGAGGTCACATGGCCAGCAGCTGGAGGTCACGTGGTCAGCATCTGGAAGCCATGTGGCCAGCAGCTGAAGGTCATGTGACCAGCAGCTGGAAAGTCACATGGCCAGCAGCTGGAGGTCACGTGGCCATGACCCGGGGCACCTTCCAAAAAGGCAGCCAGCGCAGGAAAGGGGACACTTTGTCCTTGGCTCCTGCAACTTCCCGTTTTCCTAAAAATAACCCCCGCCCCGATTGCCTTTTCAGACTTAAACACAGAGAAGATAAACATTTGTTCCGAGAAGGGCAAGCACTGCATTTTCTCCAAAGGGAGTTGGGGCTCTGCAGGTCTGGAGTCCCCGTTTTATTTCTGGAGATGGATTTTTTTAATCCTCACCCAAGGATATGCTTTTATGGAGTCTAGAGAGGGAGGAGAGAGAGAGAGAAACATCGATGTGGGAAAGGAACATCAGCCGGTTGCCTCCCGTACCCACCCGACCGGGGATTGGACCTGCAGCCTTTGTGTCCTCAGGTGAACTCACCTGTGACTCCCATGTGGTCCCCTGGGCAGCTGTGGCCCAAAGTGACACAGACCTCGACCAGCTTCTCTGACTCCCAGAGGGGGACGAGGTGGGCGGTGGAGGGGACGGCATGAGGCCACCCAACAGGCAGACCCCCTTGGCGGGGAGGAGAACAGGGAAACGTGGGCCAGTGTCCTGCCTGCTCACAGCGCCCACTGCTGACGGAGTCCTCAGCGGGAATGGTTGCCCCCAACATCTCTGTCCTCTTGCCTGTGAGCCGAGGCCTCCGAGGTGCACTGTGGCCTTCTCCCATCGTTGTCACCAGTGTTGGGTGTGTGCAGAGCCGGGGCTAACCCCAGGCCGCATACACCTGTCCAATGGGCACCATGAGAGCCGGCACAGGACACGCCCTCTGGCTGTGGCCTTACCGGGGCCAGCTGGCTACATGTGAAGACACTCGCCTTCCTAAAGGACCCCCCCACCCCCACCCCGGCTTGGTGATGTGACACAGAACTGCTGGTGAGAAACCCTCCTGCACACATAGCTTGTGAGTCAGAACATCAGACGCCGGCTCGTCCCTCCTCCCAAGTAGGCCTTCTCAGTGGACCCCCAGGAAGCTCACACAGACCTAAACAGCAACCCAGTTTCCTGGGCTTTTGAGTCCATTCAACTTTGGACAAAGACAACTTTCTGTCTCTGATAGTTAAAAAGAAAAAAATCTTAACTGACCCATGAGAGAGGCTCAAAAAACTCCCGAACACTCAGACGCGCTGAGTGAGAGAGGACTGTGACGAGTCACCACTGAGAGCCCAGAGCGTCCGGGATGGCAGTGGCCAAGGTCATTACCGTGGATGGGAGTGCTTGGCAGACGGGTCTTTTCCGGAAACAATTTGCTAAAGACATCGTGCCGAAACCGGTTTGGCTCAGTGGATAGAGCGTCGGCCTGCGGACTGAAGGGTCCCAGGTTCGATTCCGGTCAAGGGCATGGACCTTGGTTGCGGGCACATCCCCAGTGGGGGGTGTGTAGGAGGCAGCTGATCGATGTTTCTCTCTCATCGATGTTTCTGACTTTCTATCCCTCTTCCTTTCTCTCTGTAAAAAAAAAAAAAAAAAAAATCAATAAAATATAATTTACAACAAATAAAGACATGGTGATACGGTTCTAAGTGTGCGCATTCGCAGCCTCGCGTGGCCCGGATTCCTCGCCCATCCACAAAATACTGTGTTCTCCGTGTCTCCCCCTAAAAGGCGCCTCTCCACTCGGGGAGCTCCGATACAGCACAGGTGCACCCCACAGCGGCCTCCCGGACAACCGGGCGAGCCTTCTCTCTCCGAGTGGTTTATGGTTCCAGGCAGACGCGGGGTGGCCGGCTAAATCTTCAGGGATGGGGGGCGCGTTCCCGGGCTGTTCACGCCTTCGCAATGATCCTGCCATATATTAGGGAGAAAGCGCAAAAACATATGCCGGAGAGGAGGCCGGGGCTGCGGCCGGCCCATCCATCACCCTCCCAGCCCACCCCGGGGGCCGCGCTGCCGTGGGGGCTCCTCCGAAGCCTGCACAGCACAACCTGCTCCCACCCCCACCCCCTCCCGTGTGCGAGGCGCGCAGGAAACAGCCCCCTCCTTGGGGCACTGGGAGGGGAGGAAATGGAGCTGATCTGGATGGAGCTGGAGGCCGTTGTCTTTAAACAATCCGTTAACACCACAGAAGAAAATCCCCGCAGTCTCAGAACACGGGCCTTCGGCTTTGGGGGAGTGGAGCCATTAGGATTGGATTCCATGGGGCCTGCCGGGAACATGGCGATGCGGGGCAGGGGAGCGGGGATTGGAGTGGGGCCGAGCGCTGGCCCCGTGTTCAGTGCAGGTCCCGAGGGTCTGGGTCTGTGTGGACTGAGTCCTGTCTACACTCGTGGGATGATGTGCTGAGATAACATGCCATTTATGTCCACGACACCACCCCCCACTTTTCTCTTCGTCACTTGAAGGTTTAGAAATGAATCGGTCTAATGGGAAGAATGTTTCAGGGAAACATAAAGTCCGATGTCATATTTCTTCTCTGACTAAATGGAACATGCAGGGGTGGGGGGCTGGCAAGGGCAGTGCCGTGTGCACGGAACACGCACTGGGAGTGAAAATACTAATTCCTTCGACCCATGACAGACAAAGCCAAAGTCACCTGGTCCTGGGACACGTGGGCCTGAGACGCATCCCTTCTCCAAAGCTGTGTGACTTCTGGCCCACACGTCACCGGTGAGACCTTGCCCCCTCCTCTGCAGCTCTGGGCATCACTTTAGGTTCACCTGGACCTAAGAGCATGCTTCCTGGATGTTACTAAGCATCCTGTCTAAAAAAGGAAAAGGAAAAGGAGAAAGAGGAGGAGGAAGAGGAGGAGGAGGAGGAGGAGGAGAGGAGGAGGAGGAGGAGGAGGAGGAGGAGGAGGAGGAAGAGGAGGAGGAGGAGGAGGAGGAGGAGAAGGAGAAAGAGGAGGAGGAGAAGGAGAAAGAGGAGGAGGAGGAGGAGGAAGAGAAGAAGAAAGAGGAGGAGGAGGAGGAGGAGGAGAAGGAGAAAGAGGAGGAGGAGAAGGAGAAAGAGGAGGAGGAGGAGGAAGAGAAGGAGAAAGAGGAGGAGGAGGTGGAGGAGAAGGAGAAAGAGGAGGAGGAGGAGGAGGAGGAGGAGGAGGAGGAAGAGGAGGAGAAGGAGGAGGAGAAAGGAGGAGGAGGAGAAGAAGGAGGAGGAGAAAGGAGGAGGAGGAGGAGAAGGAGAAAGAGGAGGAGGAGGAGAAGGAGAAAGAGGAGGAGGAGGAGGAGGAGAAGGAGAAAGAGGAGGAGGAGGAAGAGGAGGAGGAGGTGGAGGAGAAGGAGAAAGAGGAGGAGGAGGAGGAGGAGGAGGAGGAGGAGGAGGAGGAGAAAGGAGGAGGAGGAGGAGGAGGAGGAGGAGGAGGAGAAGGAGGAGGAGAAAGGAGGAGGAGGAGGAGGAGGTGGAGGAGAAGGAGAAAGAGGAGGAGGAGGAGGAGGAGGAGGAGAAGGAGGAGGAGGAGGAGGAGGAGGTGGAGGAGAAGGAAGAGGAGGAGAAAGAGGAGGAGGAGGAGGAGGAGGAGGAGGAGGAGGAGGAGAAAGGAGGAGGAGGAGAAAGCTCTGATTGATTGGGAAATGCTGATCACATCACACCTGTTCATTTACACCTGCACCCTGTGTTATGGACCCCTTATGACCCAGTGCCAGGCTCCCACAGCTCCTGGCTCTGTGATAGATGTGGGCAATGAAAGACAGCATCACTGGGACACGCTCTCCCGGAGCCACTCTTCCCACAGGCAGGGGGTGTCCAAGGTAACTGAATCGGGGAGGAAGGATCTACGCGGGGATCGTTGAATCCATTCATGTACGCCTGGTCGTTTTGGATAATGCGTGTACCTATGTCCACCCAACACCACCATCTGGGTACAGAATGTTCCCATGACTCTGGGGGCAGGGGGGGGTGGTCTCTTGTTCTGATAACTATGTCACACTTCTGTAGGAAATAGTCGACTTCTCTTTGCTCCTGAACTTCCTATCAATGCAGTCACTCAGCTGGTACTCTTGTGTTTCGCTTATGTCACTGGACATGCTTGACAAATTGATCCGTGTGTGTGTGTGTGTGTGTGTGTGTGTGTGTGTGTGTGTGTGTACCTGTGTGTGTGTGTGTGTGTGTGTGTGTGTGTGTGCCTGTGTGTGTATGTGTTTGCTGGGGAAATTTTTGCTATTGTCGATGGTGCTATTTCTTAACTTGTTTTCCATTTGCATGTGGCTGGTTGAAATTTTTATATTATCCTTATCCCAGGATCTTGCTCAATTCACTTACTAGCTCCACCAGCTTTTTTTTTTTTAAGCCACCTTAGGATTTCCTATGTACATAATATTGATCACTGTAAATAAAAACAGCTTTCGTCTTTTCCTTCCAAACTTTCATTTTCTTGCTTTATTGCTTTGTTGAGTTAAAGTGATAAGAACAGATACTAGCTATTGTGTTCTATGAACCTCGGAGGGAAGATACTCAGCATTTTACCATTAAATGCGAAAAAGATGTATTTGTGCATGTGATAATAGGTGATTTTTCTGCCGATGCCCTTTACCAGAATGAGCAACTGCGATGTGTAGTTGGATGTAGTCATATGTCTTATTGTAACATGTCAACAAATGCTTTTCTCGGCATCGATGGGAATGTTTCTGTTCCTTTGTGTTGTTACTGTGGCTGGCTTTAAATGTTCAAGTCCATTTGGCTTCCCTGGGATTCATGTCACTTGTGTAGGACATATCACTGTGTTAGTCTTGTTATGTGTGGCTGAATTTGATTTATTAATGTTTTATTAACGAGTGTTGCATGTATGTTTATGGAGAATGTTAGTCTTTACCTTTTCCAATTTTAGTTATCCAAAATAAGTTGGGCACTGACCTTTTCCACTCTGTTTTCTGAGAGAGTTTGCGTGTGATTGGGCCTTTTTTCATCCTTAAATGTTATAGAGTGTATCGCTGAAACCACTTGGCTTGGGGTGGGAAAGGGGGGTAGAGGAAGGGAGAGGGATGTATGTGTGTGCGTGCATGTGTGTGTGTGTGTGTGTGTGTTTGCTGGGGAAATTTTTCATAACAAGCCTAATTGCTTTAACTGTTTAGATATTTTAAATTTACTCTCATCTTAGCTTTGCCCGGTCATATTTTTTAAGGAATTTCTCCATTTCTGCTAATTTGTGGAATTTATTGGCATAAAGTTGTCCACAATGTTCCCATATTACCCTTTAAATGGCTGCAGCATGAGTAATTAACTGGTGACATCCTTTCTCTCACTGTGGGTGTTAGTAAATATTTTCTGTCTCCTTTTCCCCTGATTGGGCTTGCCAGGGTTAATTGATTTTATTAATATTTTCAACAAACTAAATTTACCTGTATTATTTTTCTCTGTATTTTTACTTCAATGACTCATCTGATCTTTACTTGTGATTTTCTTATTTAGTTTTGTGTGATTTTCTTTCTTTTTTTGTTTTGGCTTTTCATATTTTAGCTTCTTAAGAAGAAAATGAGCAGCACTAATTTTAAACCTATTTTGGGGAGGTAATATATGCATTTAAAGTTACAAAATTGTCACTGTGTATGCTTTTTCTAAATCTCAGGTGTTTTGATGTTTGTTTTCATTGTAATCCAGTTCAAGATATTTTCGTATGATTTCTTTTGCTTTGAGCAATGACTTATTAAATGTATTCTTTAATTTATAAATATTTGGAATTTTTATAAATATCTTATTTCCAATTAAATATAATTTGAGATGGAGAACATACACTATAAGGTGTTTTGTTTTGTTTGTTTGTTTTTAATCCTCACCCGAGGACATGTTTAGTGATTCTAGAGAAAAGAAGAGAGAGAGGAAGAGCGGGAAAGATCCATTTCAGAGAGAAACGCTGATTGGCTGTCTCCTAAATGAGCTCTGGCAGGGGATCAAGTCTACAACCTTTTTGTGTCCAAGACAACACTCCAACCAACTGAGCCCCCCGGCCAGGGGTTCGCTAGAAGATTTTGAAGCTTTTGGAAACTTACTGATATTTCTATAGCCCTACCTATGATTTCTCTTGGTGAACATTTTATGGGCTCTTAAAAATAGTGTCCATTCTATGCTCCATGGCTGTAGTATTTCATAGGATTCAGTTAGGTGAAGGCCGTTGGTAGAGTTGTTCAGATCTTCTGTATACTAATGTGTTTTCAAGTGATGATTTCAATTACTGGGGAAGAAGTGTTAAAATCTCTATTTATGACTGTGCTGTGTCTACTTCTCCCTTTAAATCTATTAGCTTTTGCATTATTTTTTTTTTTTTTACTAATTCTGCTTTTATGGCCATCCACATTCATGATTGTATGCCTCCCTCAGTAAAGGACCTTTTTGCATTATGAAATGACTCTTGTTCTCTACTTTTCCAGGAATTTATTTTCTGTTATTAACATAGTGACCCAAGTTTTCTTAAGCATACTGTTTGTGTGTTCCATCTTTCCCATCTTTTTATTTTCAAACTATTACATCCTTATATTTAAGTTGCAATTATTGTAGACATCACAATTAAGTCTTATTTCTTTATGCAGTCTAGCATTCTCTGCCTTTAATTGGAGTCTTCAGTCCATTTATATTTAATGCAACCATCTTGCTGCTCATTTCTCTTTGACCTATCAGTGTTTTTGTCCTTTTTCCTCCTTTGTGTCTTATGTTGAGTTAACCAACTTTTAAAATTTCATTTTCTGTATTGCCTTTTAAAACTATACTTCTCAGTGGTGGTGGTGGTGGTGGTGACAGTGCTGTCTTTCTTCTTTTTTATTTCATTTGTTTGATTTGGTCTTTAATCTGGGATTTAAATTATACATTTTAAGCTATCATTTCCTACTCAAAATCAATGTTGTACCATTTCAGATAAAATAAAAACCTGGAAGTAGTATACTTTACTGTTTTATATATACTACTATTTATGTATTTACATATACTGTAGTATTACATATTGTTAAAAACCCCATAGTATTATGTTGAACGGTCAGTTTTACTATGAAGGAATTAGAAAAATTAAAAAAGAGAGTTTTTATGTTTACCCATGCTTTATCATTCGCAGTGCTGTGTATTTCTTCCTGTATTTCCAAATTCTGATCTGGCCTCACTGTCATTCACAAAGAACCTCCTTTAGCATTTCAAACAGTGCAAGTCTACTGGAAGCAAATTTCCTTAACTCCTGTTTCTCTGAAATGTCTTCTTTCCCCCACATTTTGAAGGATACTTTTAATGGTGTAAAATACAAGATTGACAGCTTTTGTTTTTTTTTTAGAACTTTTAAAAATGTCACTACTTTATCCTTGGCTTCCACTTTTTTTTCTCATGAGAGGTTAGCAGTCAATTGCATTGTTGTTGTTTTCCTGTGTGTTTACTGTTTTGTTTTTATCTGACGGCTTTTAACTTTCTTTTCTTTTTATGTTTGGTTTTAATGTTTTACTCTGCTGGGCACCAGTGTGGATGTCTTTTCATTGACCTTTCCAGGGGATGTTGTACGTCTTAAATCTGCAGATTGATGTTTTTCGTGAAACTTGAAAATGGTTCACCCATTATTTCCCCCTGGCTCATTTTGCCTCTTTCACCCTCTGGGAACCCAACGGCAAATGTATTCCATTGCATGTTATTCTCCTGTGGGTCTCTCGGGATCTTTTTTTTTTTTTTTAATCTTTCCATGCTTTTCAGTTTACCAAAGTCTGTTGGTCTGATGTCCAATGTATGGGTCCTTTCTTCTTCCCTGTTTAACCCACTCATAAGCATATCTAAATTAATTACCCATTTCAGATATGTTACCCTTTTGTTTTAGAAATTACCTTTGTTTATTTATCTATAGGTTTCATTTTGCTGCTAAGATTTCTCCTCTGTTAACTCTTAATGTAGCTCCTTGCCTTTAAATTCTCCGACATATTAAATTTCTATTGACTGTTTCTCCTCTCGATTATGGTCACATTTATCCTTCTCTGTGCCATAACTTTTTATTGTAGGCTGACCATTGTATGTGACATGTTTGACCAATGTAGGTGACATTGTGAGAGGGATTGTTCGTTGCCTGTATGGTTGTTGTGTTTGTTCTGGCAGGTTCTCCAGCCATTGGTCGATAACATTGATCACTTTCAGCTTCATTTTAGTCTTTGTTAGGATCAATATGTTTCTGTTTTGGTCTTGGTGCTAGGATGTGAGGTTCTCATGTGCAGGTGGCGGGCTCAATCCCCAAGGTGGGGGTGCAAGAGGCAGCCAGTCAATGATTCTCTCTCACCATCGAAGTTTCTATATCTCTCTTAAGCATATTAAATACAAATAAATAAATAACTATACCAATTCCTGTATATCTACATCTATCTCTCTCTCTCTCTCTCTCTCTCTCTCTCTCTCTCTCTCTCTATATATATATATATATATATATATATATATATATATATATATATAATGTATTTGCCCTGGTGAAGGAAGAGTTTCTGTTTAAAATTTCCTCAATGACCCAAATAATTAAAAATAAATGAAACCAACTATAAAGAACATTTATATAGAGAAAATTGAAATTCTGCTGATTGGTTTAAAAGGAAAGCATAGCCCAAACTGGTGTGACTCAGTGGATAGAGCATCGGCCTATGGACCAAAAGGTCCCGGGTTCCATTCTGGTCAAGGGCATGTACCTTGGTTGCAGACACATACCCAGTGGGGGGTGTGCAGGAGGCAGATGATCAATTTTTCTCTCTCATCGATGTTACTGACTTTCTATCTCTCTCCCTTCCTCTCTGTGGCAAATCAATAAAATATATTTTAAGAAAAAATAAATAAATAAAAGGAAAGCATGCCCTGATTTTAGAATAAAGAGATATTTGGCAATATAAATTAAATGCAATCCCAATGAAATTGAAACAGAATTTTTTAACTTGTCATATTCTAAATTTTATAAATCTGAAGATGAAAAATAAATGAGGTGAAAAAAATCTACTCAGATGTTCCATGCATTATGAAGCTCCAGTGAGTTAGATGATTTGGAATGAGAATAGATATGAAGGATGGGGAAAATGGAGTAGAAAAATAGACTCTAATACATGTTTAAATTTAGTGTATAATAAATATAAGATCAGTGAAAAGGGCATATATTACATAAGAAACATTGTTGAACAAATAACCAACCATTTGACATGAAAACCCACCTGAACCCTCAGTTCATCCCTTATATATTAATGTCAATTCCAGATGAATCACAAATGTGAAATTGTAAAATCTTCTCTCTCTAAAATCAATAAAACATATTAAAAAAAATAAAAGGAAATACAAATTAAAATGCAATGAATGATACCATTCTTATCTGCCAGACTGATAAAACATTTTAAAATCCTATTACATTGTGTTGATGAATTTAATTAAAAATGGGCATTTTTGTACACTTCTAATGGAGGTATAAATTTTTGCGTTCCCTTTGAAGGCAATTTGATAATTATCTGCATACCTTTTGAGCCAGGAATTCTCCTCAGGCACTCATTAAGGAAAAGATGTATAAGAATGTTCACTTTAATAGTAGCAAAAAGCTAGGGGAAAAAATAATTGTCCAATAATAGGGTACTTGTTAAATAATTTTTTGTTAAATTCACAAAACAGAATGCAAAAACGGTGCTTGATTTATATAGCTCTATGCCTTGATATGGAACTTTCCTTCAAGTTATGTTTTTAATTGAAAAAGCAAGATGCACTACAATATGCATTTTTGTAAGATACACACACACACACACACACTCACACACACACTCACACACACACACACACTCACACACACACACACTCACACTCACACACACTCACACACTACACACTCACACACACACACACACTCACACACATACACTCACACACACACATACTCTCTCACACACACACATACACACACTCTCTCTCTCACACACACACACACACACACACACACACACACACACACACACACGTGCATGTGTGTACCCTTGAAGGCTGCACAGGACACTTGCAGTTGACGCACCATCTCACAGAGAGGTTTCCTGGTGGGGGAGCGGGTGGGCGGGAGGTATTCTTCCCCTGTTGCATCCTCAGTTTAACATTTTTTGGAGTGTGCATGAATTACTCTGTATGAAATATCTTAAAGCTTTATTTATGGGTCCCTTTCCGGATTTGACATTCCAGGAGGCCACGGTTTCGAAATGGTATGAGGCAGTGAGCCGCACAGATTTCGGGTCAGTAAGCTCTTCAGAGCTGGGAACTGGGGCGACTGGCTGGTGTGTGGGCAGTCCGAGCCACTCCTTCCTTAAGCGGAATCCCTGTTCTCGCCGCACAGAACGTGTGGAGGTTTTAATGTCTGTGGATCTGCGTCTCCAGTCGTTCCTATGCACGTGCTAATTCGTCGTACGGGCTAACACCAGGAGCCTGAAACACTACGTGAAATATTTAGAGGCCTTTAATGTGACTGACGTGTTCCTTTTCCAAACGGGTAAGTTACCGTTCAAGAAAGCACATCTGTGCTCTGCTGGGCTTTGCTTCTCATCTGGAGGGGCTGCTCTTCGGGGCTGGACCAACTGGACTTATGAGATGCCATCAATCTCCTCATTCTGGGCACTTGAAGGATTCCCTGGTGAAAAGACATCCTATATAATAAAAGCCTAATATGCAAATCGACCGAATGGTGGAACGACCAGTGAAACTACTTGTCACTACGATGCACACTGACCACTATGGGGGGGCAGTATGCTCACCGCAGGAACTGCCCTCAGCCTGGAGACCTCAGGCTACCCAAGATGGATGCAAGCAGGGACCCCCTGTTGCCCTTATGGTCGCCCACAGATCATCCCTGATTGCCGGCCAGGCCTAGGGACCCTCCCTGTGCACAAATTTTGTGCACCAGGCCTCTAGTTCAGTATAAAACTCTGGCCATTCTGGACCCTGAGTTCATCTTTACCCTGGGCAGGGGGCATACTTCATGACACCAGGGTCTCAGGTCTCGCCGCATGATCTCTGGCAGAACAGTGTAGCGGATGGCACGGCAGCTTTTCTCCCATCCCTGGAGGTCCCGGGCACTGCGAGGCCCCCTCCTGGCCCTGCACAGCCACTCCCAGCATCCTGTGTGGTCCACCGCTGTCCACCCAGACGTGGGAATGCTGCTCAGCCTCAGCTCACCAAGCCTGCCCGTGCCTGTGGGGTGCCAGGCACAGAGGGCTCAGGCAGACACGATGCCCAGAGGCTGTTCTTATGGGGACAAGCATGAGGCGCATGAGGCAGAAGATCACGGAGCTCCAGCCAGAGCTTGCAAGGCAGCCCACCTCTGATTTGGAAACTAGAGCAGCCAGAGTTAGTGGGTGCTCAGAAATCACTGCGGGGACCTGGGAGAACTCCCAGCAGGCCCTGCACCCACGTGTGCTCACGCCAAGGTGAGAGCAGCTGGATTCGGGGGTCTCAGCTCTCTGGGGACTGCAGTGCTCACGGTCTGTGGGGGCGGAGAAGGTCTGTGGGGAGCGGGAGATTTAGTGACTCCAGGCCTGTGTCCCCAGGTCTCAAGGCTGGAGGGGGGCCGTCACACATAGCTATCTGGACGACTGAGTGGAGATGCTGGGGAGCCCTCCCACGCCTGCTCAAGTGGGAGCTCTGGGATTGTCCATCTTAACAAGAGTCCTGGCGAGACCCACGGCCACAGGCCTCAGAGCCACCACGAGCTGGTTTCTGGGCCAAAAACAGGTGCCTGGGTGTCCTGCCCACGGTCCCGTGGGCTTTGGGGAGTGCTTCCTAGAGAGCGATGGGCACGGGGCTCAGCAGGGGGACCCCCTGAGGAAGGAGGAGGTCAGGGTGGCAGCCTGCCCCTGAGACTGAGCTGGTTTTGCTTGGAGGGAAGAGCACTTCCTGCTGGGTTTAGGACGCCCCAGGGCAGCAGAGCGAGGAAGGCAGGGAGAGCGATGAGGCGGCCGTCTATTCACCTTCCAGACACCGACTGAGCCTGTGGGGGCAGGTGGCTCTGAGCGTGGCCCATGAAGCCTGGATACTGCGCCCTGCCTGCTCCTGGCAGACAGTGGGGGACAGGGGCCCCCAGCCAGCTCCCTGCACAGGTGACCTCGGCATGGGACCGAGCCCCAGGTCAGCCCCTCCTGGAATCAATCCCCTTGATGTGCGTGGTTCCCTCCTGTCCCGGCCTGTCTGCGTGGGGCGGGGACATGGCAGGGCCCTGTCCCTCTCCCATCAGGATTCCTTCCAGGCCGTTTGGAAGTCATTCCCGGGACCGTGTCCAGATCAGCTCCCCCCGCATGGAGCGCCGCTGACACGGAGAGCAGCTCTCACACTGCGTTCCCCGAGTTTGGGGCCCCGAGCTCCAGACACGTCTGCCTCGAGGAGCGGCAAGTTCATGGCCAAGAGGAAGCAGGACCGAAGGGAGCGTGTGGCTTTGTCTTTAGTTGCGGAGTGGCTCCGGCTCTCCCGGAATGGGGCATCGTGCGTGTCATCTGTCTGCAAACGGCTCTGAAGCGGCCCCGCGCAGCCATCGTGTTCTGGGCACACAGATGCGTGAACGGAGGCCCGCCAGCCGTCCGGCGCTGGCGGTGGCGGTGGCACCGGCTCCCCCCAGGCCACCCAGCGGAGAGATGGCACCTGGCACGCACTCACTCCTCCCCTCCCCGCCAGGTGCCTGGCGCTCATTCCGGCTTTGTGTTCCCCAAGACGCTCCGGTTTGGATGCTTCTGATGACACTTGGCCACGCTGCGTCCTCTCATCATCCGTGTCACTGGCGCCATCCAGGGAGAGTTCCTGTGCGGCTCTCGCCGACGGCTGCCAGGCCCACTAATGGTCCTTTACTGTCTGGCGTGTGCCAGGCCCCGTGTTCAACGCCAGGCACCCGGCCACCCTGAGTGTCCTAGCTCAGGAGTCCCATGCTGTGGTTCCCCAAGAAAAACAGTTCAAAACAATCCAAACCGAGACATGCTGGAGACAGACACAGAGTGATGGGGATCAGGGGGACCCCTTAGTTTCAGCTTGGGTGGAAGGGTCAAGGTCAGAGGGGTCAAGGGGGTGGTCAAGGGCTGAGAGAGAGAGAGAGAAAGAGAGAGAAGGGGAAGAAAAGAAAGAAAGGAAAAAAATAATGTAGTAGTTGAACTGAGAGAGAGAGAGAAAGAAAGAAAGAAAAGGAGAAGAAAAGAGAGAAAGGAAAAAAAAGTAATGTAGTAGTTGAACTGAGAGAGAGAGGGAGAGAGAGAGAGAAAGAAAGAGAGAAAGAGAGAGAGAAAGAAAGAGAGAAGAAAAGAGAGAAAGGAAAAAAAAGTAATGTAGTAGTCGAACCCCACAACTCACAGAAGGGTACTCTTAAAAACCCTATGGGTTCCTTCTCACGAAATCCACGTCCTTCTAAGGAAAGAGTGAGGTGACTCTTAAACGTACCAGTTTGCCCTCCCGCGCCCTCTCTCTGTCTCTCTCAATCACACACATGTGCACACGCGCACTCGCCTCCCTCTGGATTTATGCGTTATCACTTATTCATTTTTGTAATCAGTTACAATTATTATTATCATTTCCTGATGCTCCAATAATTGTCCCAAATGTGGCCAGTGGGAACACTTCCCCGCCGGCACCGTGCGCCGTGACACACCGCCATCTCTCTAGGAGTGCTCTCTCGGTCCCCGCTGGCGGTCCGGCCTCGCCCGGGTTTTCCTCGCCCCGGTGTGGCATCGGCCCCCGACCCGACTTTCCACAAAACGGAGAACGGCAGTGACGCCCCCAGGGGCAGGGTGCATTCTGTCACTGGGCCACGCTTGCCTCCGGGCCATCGGTGAGTGAGGTCTGAGCTCGTATCGGCATGCCCACCGGGTCTGGATCTGTACAGAATGGGGTGTCCCTCGCTGCTTTGAATCACGTGTCTGTGTGTTTGCTCTTGCATGACAAGTGTCAGCTCCTCCTTTTTGAATCCATCCCACAATATTATAACACTAGGGGCCCGGTGCACGAAATTCATGCACTGAGGGTGGGTGGTCCCTCAACCCAACCTGCTCCCTCTCACATACTGGGAGCCCTCAGGGGATGTCCAACTGATGGCTCACCCCCAGCTCTACCAAGGCCTAAAGCATCCAGCCATGGCCCTGCTTAACTCAGCCCCCGTGATCACCTGGCCCCAGGGGCTGGGCGCTCGCCGCCACTTCCGCTCACAGCGCCCGGGGGCCGGGCGCTCCCTGCCGCTGCCACTACCACTGCTGCTGCCACCGCTTCCCTGCACAGCGCCCAGGGGCTGGGTGCTTGCTGCCACTGCCGTTTCATCTCCACCCCTGGGGCCCAGCGCTAGTGCCACTTGCCCCCCTCCCCACTCCTGATTGGCTGGTAGCATAGCCAATCAGGAGCAAAGGTACAGTCAAATTTGCATGTTTCTCTTTTATTATATAGGATCATTTCCTAATGTCTGGGGGGGGGGGGGAGGGGTGCACAGCTCTGTCCTCCATCCCAGCCCCGTTGGCGGGGATCCATGTCCTGCTGACACCGGGAGGCAGGGAGACATGGAGGAGGAGCAGGTGGGGTCACCGGGAGGCCTGGGCTCCTGGCTTCAGACGGAGTCCCTCTCAAGCTTCCCTGGCAGCGGGGGGTGGGGGGGTGAGGGGGTGGGGGGTGGGTGGGGGGGTGGGAGCCAGCCTCCAGGGCCTTTCTGGAGAGCCCC
The DNA here is from genome assembly GCA_027563665.1 of Antrozous pallidus. NCBI lineage: Eukaryota > Metazoa > Chordata > Mammalia > Chiroptera > Vespertilionidae > Antrozous > Antrozous pallidus. Next base: position 123,707,943 of record CM050510.1, read on the forward strand.
CCACCCCTGCTCCAGTACCCCCACCCCCACCCCAGTCTGGACCTGCCTGAGGAAGGGGGGGTTCCCGCTGCTGTGCCTGAGGTTGAGCTTGCTGCGCAGATGGGGCAGTGCTGGGCACGGCCCCCCATGAAAAGGTGGAAGCTAACATGTCACCTCCAACCTTGAGAACAGTATTCACATGCACTCAATGCAGCCTGAGGGGGGACTGGCTGGAGGGAGGCCCAGGCCCTGGCTGCGCCGTGAGTGACTGGCACAGCCTGACTCACCGACCAGCCCCCAGAGCTGGGCCCCAGCTGCCCTCCCTGGTGTGGGAGTGGGCATGTGGTGCTGTCAGGGTCCCAGGGACCATGCCGGCCAGCTGCCTGCTTTTCCAGGTGGCAAAGCGGAGCCACAGGGATGGAGGGACTGGACCGACAGAACCCGCAGGTTCTGGTTCACTGGAGCCAGCCTCCTGCTTCTAAGCCCAGAGCCCTGCAGGTGATGCCCCCCGACTCTGACTAGCAGGGCCCCAGGGGGGAGGGGAGGGGAGGAGAAGGAACGAGAGACCCTCCCTCTGCCTCGTGCTGACAGGACCGGAGCCCTGGAGGCAGGGAGGGCAGACTGATTCCTTTGGAGGTTCTTGCCCCAAAGCTCCACGTTAGAGTTCCAAATCCTGGTCAATAGTACTAAATGGGCCTCTAAAATTTTTTGCAAGTAAGGTCTCCAAAAGCTTCTCCGGTTTGATATTGAATCGGAGTGTTTTTGCTTTCAAGCCTGGCTGTCACATCCCATGGGCCTCGGGAGCTGGTCCCACATGCCCACCACGATGCCCCCTTCCATGCTCAGTGGCGCTGTTGGCTCTGGGGCAGGGTGGGGAAACATTCCCATCAGATATTTCTGTCCATCGGGGCCGGAGGCAGCACCAGGTCCCCTTATAGGTCCCGGAGGATGGGACCCTGCTGGGCCGGCAGCAGATTCCGGGGAGGCGGGCCTGGGAAAGGCAGCCCGTGCCCGGAGTCACCTCCCCTCCTCCTCCACCTCCTCTTCTCCTCCCAGGATTCTCCTGACACTGCTCTGCAGGCAGCACTCAAATTAAATTCTTCTGCAATATTACATCGAGGGTTTGGCTTCACGTTTTAAAATCTGAGACCAGTGGAGACCCCAGAGCACTCCATCCGTGCCGCTTCCTGCTGAAACTCGAGGCTGCTGACAACGTGCGGCGGGAGGATGGCCCGAGCGCTCCCCTGGGGCCGGGGCCGGGCCAGGCCGGGCCGGGGCCTGCTCACGGGTCTCCAAGCATCTCCTCCCAAACTCAAGTCCTGAGCTCTGTCAAGCATCCTCCTGAGTGTATCCCCCAAAAGGGAACCGCAAAGAGCCAGGCCCGGGCTGCATTGTCCCATCTTCATCTCCCCGCTCCCCCCCCCCCCCCCCCGCCCGCCTTCGCACTCTGAGGCTGTCCCGCCCGCCAGCCCCCCCGAAAGTCTGCATGCGGTCAAGCAGCCCTGACTGCTCTGAACCCCTGTTTTGTATTTCAGCAGCTCGTTTGGCTCTCAAATATGAAAAAAAAAGTGCAAATTTCCTGTTGGCTCAGGTTTAGTTTAATGTTTCTCTCTCTCTCCTCCTCCTCCAGTACATTCATTCGGGTATCCTAGCTACGGAAGCCTGAGCTCAGAGGTTAAAATGCCTCATTTGCCTCCCCTGGTGCAGTTTCTGCTCCACGGAAAATTATTGCAAAAGTTTGGGAAGCCGCCCAGGGATAGAGTTCCTGGGAAACAGGTCAATTTCATGTCTAATTTTTAGGACTAGGATCTGGGGGTTCTGCCTGTCACACAAGCCCGGGAACCCCACGTCTATGTGCTTGGGGTGCTCACGTCTGCCTCCTGCTACAGGGACTGTTGATATTTTTTTTCCATTTCTACCTACCAGTGTCAGCACAAAGCTGTCAATGCCTGGCGATCCCATCATGAGTAAGGAAATGGTGCTTCCTTCTCAGCATGGGAGAGGAAGTTGTGAGCGGTTGTGTCCCTCCAGCGCTGTCAAGAGCCTTCCCCGTGTGTGGGCAGGAGCTCGCTGTCCCTTCTGGGTGGGCGAGCAGCCGTGGAGGGAGAGCCCCTGCACCTGCCAACCCCTGGCATCTCTGCTGGGAGCTCTGGGGCCCTTTGAGAAGTTCAGAGTGACCCCCAGGGAATGTAGCTTGAGTTGGGAAGACAGAAAGCCAATTCTTCTCCTGAATTTCCCACGGCGTGTGGTTTATAGTCTACCGGCCATGCAGGGTGGGGGCCCTGGTTTATTGCTTTGGGAGGAAAATGAAGGAAACAATCTCCCCCTTCAAGGTCGTGAGTATATATGAACTAAATTCATATTCGAATGAACTGTCCCGTTGAAAGACTATCCATCAAGGGTAAGCTTAGAGAGAGGACCAAATGCATGAGTGGTGAGCGGCGTAGAATTACAACTCACCTTGCCATCCCCAAAGCCCGCTCCTTTGTTTTGAATTGTGGCCCTTGCTGTAGAAGAGTCTAATACAGTAATGGGATGTATAATTAACCCATATTTATCTAAAATATTTTAAATGTATTTTATTGATTTTTTTTTTTTTTCAGAGAGGAAAGGAGAGGGATAGAGAGTTAGAAACTTCAGTGAGAAAGAAACATCGATCAGCTGCCTCCTGCACAATCTCTACTGGGGATGTGCCCACAACCAAGGTACATGGCCTTGACCGGAATCGAACCTGGGACCCTTGAGTTCGCAGGCCGACACTCTATCCACTGAGCCAAACTGGTCCGGGATATTTATCTAAAATATTAACTTACTTGGTCTTCTGCCTGCAAAAGTAATACATGTTCTTTGTTGGAAATTGGGACAACTCCAGAGAACATAAAGAAAAACAAAGATGGAAGCAGTCTTGCCTAGGAGTGCTGCCTTTTGCATCCATTTATCAAATTGGGCGTCTGGCTGTGTCTTCCTCTTTCGCCTTGCTGCTCTCCTTGTGATTGGGAAAGACAGTTTTCAGTACTAAATAGTATGCATGTGCCACGGCCAATTTAACCAGCCCACTATGAAGAGGCATTCAGGCTGTTCCCATCATCATTGCTAGAGATAAGCCCAACTGAGCATCTATACATAAGCCTTCAGACACAATTCTGAGAGCCTTGAAGTTGGACTCTTTTGTTAAAGGGTGTGTACATGTCTTATACTTTTTATTATCAAATTAGAGGCCATGGTGCACAAATTTGTGCACGGGTGGGATCCCTCAGCCTGGCCCGCACGCGAAGGGACCGTGGGAGGTTGGCCTCCTGCAGGAGTTTGGCTGTGTGAGTGTACTGACCACCAGGGGGCAGGTGATCAATGCAGGTGCTGCCCTCTGATGGTCCGTGTGCATCATAGCAACCGGGTGACTGGTCGTTTGGTTATTTAGTTGTTTGATCATTCAGTCACATAAGCTTTTATGTGGGCATAGATTTCCCCTCCAAAACTGTTACAACAATAAGGCCTTTGGCAATGGTGTGTGAGAGAGAATGCATCCTTTCGCCAAACCTTCAAAGAAACTATCTTCATTAAAAATTAAAAACAGTGATCATTGATTAAGCAAAACATTATAGATTCTTACTTTAATCCCTAGTCCTTTGCTAACAGTGCAGCTGAACATTTAGGCTATTTTATTAACTATCCAGTTTTCTTATTTTGAGAATTCATTGTCCATTTTTTTCCACTTGTGTCACTAGCCTTTTCCTTATTGGTTGGTAAGAAATCTTTATAACTTTTAAATGTGGAAGAAACAATTTTCCAAAAATGTAGCGGGATTTTCCGTTTTGCCTGTGATGTCTCCCTTTAATAATTAATGAAGGCAGTTAGATCTGTCTTTTTCTTTATAGTTCCTTTCTTTGTGTCCTGCAGAGACAGACGTCCTTGTTCTAAGATCAGATAAATAGTCATCTCGACTGCATTCCAGCTCTTCTATAACATTGTAACTTATATTTTAGCTTTTCATCTACCCAGTATTACAGTGCTTGCCATGTGATCATTTTTTTCCTTTGATCCTTAAATAATTAAGGAATCACACCAGCACTTAAGAAATTATCATCCCTTTGCCGATGATTTAAATATGACGCCTTCATCCTGTGTGACATCTCCCTGTGTGTCTGAGCCCCTTCAGGTGGCCCCCTGCAGGCCAGCTGATTGCTATTTACTGTTAGTACAGGTACTAACAGACCTAATGGGCTTTGCTTCCACTGTATTTTCGGTATTCTAGAGACAAACTATATATTTTTGAATATTTATTTATTTACCAACCACTTCACAGAACTGCTGGGCATTTTGGCCTTTTAAAAAAAAAATCATTTTCCAGCAGACAATTATATTGGCAGCATCTAACACGAACAGACATGCACTTTGAACACCACTTATAACATGCCATACCAACACGATTTATGAGTGTTTATTACAATACTAGAGGCGCGGTGCACAAAATTTGTGCACAGGTAGGGTTCGTAGGCCTGGCCAGCAATCAGGGCCAGCCAGGGCCCTCCAGCTGCTGGCCGAGGCCTTCCTTCATTCCACACCATGCCCTGCGTTCCACAACATCCCCTGGTGGTCAGTGTACACCATAGCGAGCGGTCGAACTCCAGAGGGGGCAATTTGCATATTAGCCTTTTATTATATAAGATATATTGGCCTTCTGTTTGCCATGTTAGAATTGAGGTCTTTCATTTCCTTGTTTGATTCTTTTTTTAAATATATTTTTGTTGGTTTCAGAGATGAAGGAAGAGGGGGGGAGAGAGAGAGAGAGAGAGAGAGAGATGGTGAGAGAGACTCTTTGATCAGCTGCCTCCTGCATACCTCCCAATGGGGGTGGAGCCTGAAACCTAGGCATGTGCCTTGATGGGGAATCGAACCGTGACCTCCTGACTCATAGGTTGATGTTCAGCCACTGTGTCATCCTGGCCCCGCTCTTGTTTGATTCTTACATAAAATTTTGCGTTTCATTCTTGGAGGGCATAACCTCTGAGGTTAGATGCTGCCAATATAATTGTCTGCTGGAAAATGATTTTTTTTTTTTTACAAAGGCCAAAATGCCCAGCAGTTCTGTGAAGTGGTTGGTAAATAAATAAATATTCAAAAATATATAGTTTGTCTCTAGAAGCACCCGTCTTTCCTCGAGCACAGCAGGTGGAAAGCAGTGTCAGCCCGAGTCCAACTTGAGGTACTTTTCACGAGGCTCACCCCGTGTCCACTCATCTGCAAATAAGGGGGAGGCTGTTTGGACCTGACAATTCCATGGCGTTTGTACACAAAGAGTTAGCGTTTCTTTTACCTGTGAAATGCTGAGCTGAGTCCCCATCCCCAGTCCCATCCCCAGACCTGGTTTCTCTGCCCTCCTCAGGGCCCGGTGGCTTGGCAGCCCTGTGCCGGGTTTGCGAGGGGCTGGCCTCGCCCACAGACCCGAGTCCCCAGCGAGGAACCAAGGGCGGCAGGTGTCAGGCCCCTTGGTCGCTCCGATCTCCTTGGAAGCTCTGGGCCAGCAGGGGAACGCGCTCCGCTTCTTTGTTCGCTGCGCTGTTTCCTCCGGCAAAACTTGGCATCGGGCAGCTCCGTGCTGGCCTCCGTCCAAGCAATTTAGCAGCACAAGCTTCTCATTATGAGCCGGGTCCACCTGTAGGCCGGTCCCTCGGTCTGGACACCAAGCCCGCATTCTTACCGCAAAGGCGCCACTTCTGTAGGACATATGTTCCCGCGTCGACGACTCGTTTCCCCCGCACGCGTGCCTCCCGAGGTTCCTCGAGGGCCGGCGCTCTTTTGTTCTTGCTGGGAGCAGGGAGAGCAGCAAGCTACGCCTCCCGCTGTCCTCTTCACACGATGGTTGGAAATGAGAAGCGTCGAGGGCGACGATGATAAAGCGCAAGTTGCCAGGCCTTCTGGGGAGGAGCTTGGGGAGGAGCCTGCCCCTCGCGCTGAGTCTTGGAGCCAAGGCTGCCTTTTGGGGTCCCCAAGGACACCATCCCTCCCTGCCCAGACCTGCCCTTTCGCTGCAGAGGAGGGCAGCTCCCTCAGTCTCTTGCCCCCAACTCCCGAAGGCTGGTCTTCAGAGGCTCACAGGGAAGGATGGGCAGCAGGGGCGCTATGCAGAGTCTTGCATTAGAGCAGCAATCGCCTTCACGGCCTAAGATGCTCGGCGCCTGCCAGGGGCTGCCGGAAACACTGCATCAGTCCCTGCACGCACCCAGCCAGGTCATTTACCCGTCAGGCAGTATTTCTTCCAAAACAGATTCCTGTGCAAAATGAAATACAGGGCCGCTGTCCGTTTCCACACCGAGCCTGGAGGTCTCCGTCATCGCACGGATAAGATTGTCCTTTTCAGGGAGCGAGCAGGGCCGGGGCTCGCTGGCCTCCACTCAGAAGGCACCCCGACGTGCATTTCACAAATGTGCGGGGACGGCCTGCGCGGAGGAGGACAGGGTTCTGTCGGATGACAGCCTCCCCAGCCTGCCTCGGGGTGTCACGCGGATGGACGCTCGGTCAGAAGGACCGGCGGGTGTCTCATGGCGCCATCGTGACGGTGTATCTGCCTGTGACCCACTTAGACACAGTCAGAGCCAGAGCCCCTTTAGAGCCTCGGTCTGGATTGGGGTGAGCTTAATGGGGTCGAGTTTAATCTCCCTCTCAGACTTGTCCCCCTCACCCGCCGGGCGTCACAGGCCTGTGGCAACCCCGCGTGGCCACCGCCACACACGGCCTCGGTTCCAGGAAGGTGCGTCTGCCACCTGGCATCTCCCTGCACTGCCCGCTCCCCCCAGCCCTTCAGCAAAGCCTGCCAGAGCGGGGCGGACACCCGGCCCCTCACCTCGTGGCTGGGCCTTTGCTCCCAGGAAGTGAGCCTCCATGAGTGGTTGCTTTTCCCACGAGGCTGCGGGGCTGGCACGTCCTCTCCGGGCTGGGACTCGGTCATGACCCACGTGCCAGCTGGGTTGTCGGGCCCACTGCCCTGGGAGAGGGGCTGCTGGGTCCGATCAGACAGGACGGAGCCCGCAGGAATCCGTACCCCGATGTCTCCCGGCCCCATACCCGGGGGAGGGGTCGCCTCCTCCTTCCAGCCAACCCTCCACTCTGCCCTGCGCCGCCTGCCCCGCGGGTGCCTCTCAACAAGGCCCGGATAGTGGGAGGCAGGGGAGCCGGGCAGGCCGGGCCCAGCAGGAGGGCCCCCCCCCCCCGCCCCCGGTTTGCGCTCGGGCGCCGGTCCCCAGAACAGTGGTGAGCCGCTCATTGGAACTGACACTCCGTGATGGGCTCCGGCGCACACGGGCCCGGCCGCCACCTGGAGCCGCGCCACGGGAGTGACCCACGTGTGACCGCTTGATTGGAAAGATCACCTCGTTTCCCATCAGCCGGGGGGATCGGCTGAGCTCCACGTCGGGGGAGGCCTGGCCGTGCTGCTGCCTGATTACCTGCAGCCGCCCCAGCGGGGCTCCAGGACGCGGGCTGTGAAGGCTGTTTCCTCCTATTTACGGCTCCATCATGGAGGGAGGCGCTGGGACATGGGAGGGAGGCGCTGGGACATGGGAGGGAGACAAGTGTTGGGACCCGGGAGGGAGAGAGGCACTGGGACACGGGAGGGAGGTACTGGACACGGGAGGGAGGTACTGGGACACGGGAGGGAGGTACTGGGACACGGGAGGGAGGTACTGGGACATGGGAGGGAGGTACTGGGACATGCGAGGGAGAGAGGCACTAGGACACGGGAGAGAGGTGTTGGAACACAAGAGGGACCATTGAAACCAAGAGTAGAAGGGTGACAGCCAGGGTGGGGAGGACATACGGAGTCGCTGGCCTGAAGGGACAGAGCTTCGCTGAGTGGGGTGAACAGTCCAGAGACTGGTCCTGTGCTAGTGGCAGCCAGATTGAGGACGCCCTGTGACTGTGCCCTGAACGGGGAACGGAGCTGGAGGACCTGCCCCACCACCCGGTTTCACACCGAGGCCCTGCCCCTGCCCTTCGTGCAGCTCCAAGGCCTTGTCCTGCGGCGTCTCCCGGGGGTGGAGGACATTTCCACGTGGCTTCTCCCCTGCAGGTTCCCACAGAGCGGCCTCCTCAGCCATGGAGGTCGGGGTGCCCTGGCCAGGCCAACCTGTAACGGAGCTTCCACCTCCCACCCCCTCCTCGCCCTTTGCCCTAAGCTCAGCTGCCTCTCCCAGACCCTGGAACCTGCACGGCCTCTTGGGAGGCACCAATGCGGAGGGCCTCTCGGGGTGGGGGAAGACACGGGTGCGGGAGGGCCTCTCGGGGGCACTGATATGGGAGGGCCTCTGGGGGGGGGCACTGATATGGGAGGGCCTCTGGGGGGCACCGATATGGGAGGGCCTTAGGGGGCACCGATGCGGGAGGACCCCAGCCCCCAGGAGCTGCAGGACCATCTAAAAGACACCCCTCGGAAGCCTGTGTCAGGGGACGGCCCGAAAGGCCATCGAAGCCACGGCTGAGAGTTCATGAGGAAATTTATTTTTCTTTTTTAAATTCATGTTGATCCGTCGATTAATTTCCACACGCTGAGCTGGTCTCCTGGCTGGTGAGGGGAAAGGACCTTCAAACGTCTTTTGTTTTATCTATCACCGTGGGCCCTGAGGGTGGTGTCCCACCAGTTAGAGGAGCCCGTGGTTCCTGGGGCGTCCCCATCCCTGTGTCCCTGGGAGGGACCCATCGGCGTGGCGAGCAGGCTTCCCACGGCCTCTTGCTGGCTCTCTGCTGGCGAGGCTTCGGACGCCGCTGGCAGGGCTGGGACGCAGTCGCAGCTCCAAATGGCTTCTGTCGCCATCGCATCGAGTTCCCGAGCCAAATGAGCCTCTGAGCAGACCTGAAAGCCCCGTTTCTGGAAGGGGCTGCGAGAGTGGGGGTGTTTGCACTGCCCTGCCAGCCTGATCGATGCCTAATTGCTCCCCTGCCGGCCTGTTTGCCCCTAACTGCCCTCACCTGCAGGCTTGATCAACCCCAAGTGCCCTCCCCTGCAGACCTGGTTCCTCCCAAGTGCCCTCTCCTGCTGGCCTGATTTCCCACAACTGCCCTCCCTTGCAGGTCTGGCCCCTCCCAACTGTCCTCCCCTGCCGGCCATCTTGTGGTGGCCATCTTGTGCCTGTGGTGCGCCCAGCTCACTTCCAAAGTCGTTTTTGCAAAATGCCTGCAGATCTGGCCTGAGCGCATGCAGCTCGGGCATCTCCTGGACAGACCGCCCTGCCAGGGCACTGGGGTGCCCACAGCTGGGAGGCAGGGGTTGGGTGTTCAAAGTGCAGCTGGGAGGGGACCCAGGAGACCCTGCTGTCCTGGAATCCTGAGGGGGGAGTGACTGCTGAAATCGGTCACCCTGGACTTCTAAGGTCTAGGAACCCCCAGTTCTGACCATGCTGAGGAGGAGGAGGATGCTGGGGGTGATGCCCATCAGACAGACTGCTCCATTTCCCCAGTTCCCCCGTTTTTCAGACCTAGAACTCGGTGCTTCCAGAAACTCGGTGGAATCCCAGGAAATATCCGAGGTGTTTCCCAGAAGGCCCTCATTGGTGGGTAAACCATAGCCGACAAGTATGGCTTCAGGCTGGTGTTCAGATCCTGGGAGAGGGCCTGTGCGAGAGGGAGTGAGAGAGCAGAGAGGCAGTTAAATCTCAATCACTCATAAACCTGGGTGTTCTTGTAATCGTCTTTGGAAATGTGGAGCCGAGCACAGATTTACAATAAAAAACAGGCTTAATCTGATAAGAAAGAATTCTCTGAAACCCCCCACACCGATGAGATGGGTCTTTTTCCTCCTCGGGTTTGTTCTGCTTTGGCTCCTGCAGGAGGCCGCGGAGGTACAGAAATACCCGCACGCCGACCGCAGTGAGTTTTCTGTTCCTGCCGGGGGGCCGTGGGGGCACGGGGATCCCACCTCCAGAGGATGCTCTGCAAGTACCACCCCCACCCTGTAGCTTAGAGGTGGCCGCCTGCCCACATGGCCAGCCACTCCGCAGGGCCAGGACACTGAACCACCTGAGCCTCTCTGACTGCAGCAGACTGCGGCGAACAGTCTCAAGGCTCATCTCCACTTACTTATTTAGTTTAAATACTAGAGGCCTGGTGTACGAAATTCACGCACGGGATGGGGGGGGAGGGGAGAGAAGGTCCCTCAGTCCAGCCTGCACCCTCCCCAATCTGAGATCCCTTGAGGGATGTCCGACTGCCTGCAGTGGAACATCCCTCTCACAATCCAGGACCACTGGCTCCAAACTGCTCATCTGCCTGCCTCCCTGATTGCCCCTAACTGCTTCTGCCTGCCAGCCTGATCACCCCCTAACCACTACCCTACCAGCCTGATTGATGCCTAATTGCTCCTCTGCCAGCCTGTTTGCCCTAACTGCCCTCTCCTGCTGGCTTGATTTCCCACAACTGCCCTCCCTTGCAGGTCTGGTCCCTCCCAACTGCTCTCCCCTGCTGGCCTAATTTCCCACAACTGCCCTCCCTTGCAGACCTGGAACCTCCCAGCAGTCCTCCCCTGCTGGCCATCTTGTGGTGGCCACCTTGTGTCCACATGGGAACAGGATCTTTGACCACATGGGGGCAAGCATCTTGTGTGTTGGAGTGATGGTCACTTTGCATGTTACTCTATTAGATCGGATATTAGATAGGATATTCTTATTCACTTCAGAGGGGAAGGGAGAGGGAGAGAAGGTGGAAACATCAATGAGGAGAGGGAATCCTGCATGCCCCACACTGGGGATGGAGCCCGCCACCTGGGCATGCGCCCTGACCAGGACACAAACCATGACCTCCTTGTTCACGGGTGGACGCTCGACCACGGAGCCACACCGGCCAGGACCTCATCTCTATTTCTAAGTCCACATCTGACACAAGGACGAAAACCTGGGCCAGTCCTGAGAACGGGGACCGGGAATGAGGATTCCGGCCTAACCCTCGGATTCCTCCGCTCAGACTCAGGAAATGGGTACATTTTAGGGGAAAGCTCCTGCAGAACCAGCACCCATTGGTCAGTGAACTGCAAGTGTGTTGTTTTTTATGCTCAGCCTTTTGTCCTCAAAAAAGGCTTTTTTCTACTAAGAGCAAATCTATTTCACAGCCTGTGGTGGATGCGGTATAATTAGAATTACTCATTAAAAAATAATTCTATTAGCCCTAACTGGTTTGGCTGAGTGGATAGAGCGTTGGCCTGCGGACTCAAGGGTCCTGGGTTCGATTCCAGTCAAGGGCATGCACATTGGTTGCGGGCACGTCCCCAGTAGGGAGTGTGCAGGAGGCAGCTAATCAATGTTTCTAAGTCTCTATCCCTTTCCCTTCCTCTCTGTAAAAAAACCAAGAAAATTTATTTTTCAAAAAGTAATTGTATTAAAGGTAATGTCATAACCGGGGGCTTTCACTCCTGTGTTTGCACATAAAGTCACTTGATTTGGAAACAAGTTCGCACACGGCTCTCCGTGGCCTTCTCATCGGCCGATGTAACCAAAAAGAGACTGCTTGACCTTGGAGCTGTGCTCGGAGGAGCCCCCACCCCCACCCCCCGACAGACAGCCACGCCGAGTTGCGTGTTTTATATGCACGAGGCCTCCCAGCAGCAGAGGCGTCTTCGCTCCCAGCTCTGCAATTTTCTCAGCACCCACCCACTTCCTGTTGAGCACCCACTGACCCACGCGGGCCGCCGTATACTTTCCAGCGCCTCCTGCGTCCTCGCGGTGGCAGCACGCTGCCGGACACAGACAGAGGGTCCCAAAATGGGTCCAATCCGGCCACGGCCACGTGGCTGGAAGGCTCAGGCTTTTCCCAGGTCCTCCGGCTCCCATGGCCACAGACCAGGCTTTCCTCAGGGCGTGACGGGGAACATCGTAAGAGCAGGAGATGAGAAGAGAGGCCCTCAGCCCGGCCGGCGTGCCTCAGCAGCTGAGCATCTACCCGTGAACCAGGAGGCCACGGTTCCATTCTCATCAGGGCAGAGCCCGGCTTGCCAGCTCGATCCCCGGTTGGGAGCCTGCCGGAGGCAGTCCGTCGATGATTCTCTCTCATCATCGACGTCTCTATCTTTCTCCCACCCTCCTTCCCTCGCTTAAATCAATAAAAGTCTATTTTTTAGAAAAGAGAGAGAAGAGACCCCTCCCCCCAGGACTGTGGGTGGCCCCGATGGCTCCACATGGGGTCCTGGGGGATGCCTAGGAGATGAAGTTTCTCCCACCCTCACGCTGAGTCTCCAGGGCGCTCCCAGCCCCGTGGTTGTGGCGTCGTCACGTGGGCAACGCCGGCTTTGGAGGTAAATCACGCCTGAGACTAGTGTCACGGGTGATTGATGCCCCTGAAAAGTGAAAGGCGCGGAGGGATGAATGATAAGCTGCCTCTACCAAGCCCCGTGTTGACTTTTTCCAAAACTCTAATGATTTCATGTAAATCTGCCTTGGCGATGGAGGGATATGAATAAACTCGGGGCCAAAGTCTTAGTCACTCCAAGGCTCTGAGATTTCACTTTGCGCGTTGCCTGCTGTCGCGGGCGGATTCGGGGAGGATTACTGCTTACAGCCGCTTGACTTCTGGAGCCCGGCCCAGCCTTTATTACGTTTGGCAGGTGACAGCGGAGAGCTGTTTGCTACAGTGGCTCTGGAAGCATCCCATGGCGGGGGGCTGGCAGGAGGGGAGAGCGCAGGGGGGGAGAAACGCTAGTTGCTGACAACATGGGACTTCACTTTGTGGATCTCAGCAAAGGACCTGAGATTACAGATGCATCCATCCCCAGTGGGTTGGACTGTAGCCCTGCATGCCAGAGCCTGGGAAGGAGGTCTTATTTAATAAAGGGTCTTTGCAGCCTGGCCAACGTGGGCTGCAAAGACCCTCTCTTAAATGAGAGGTGCAGGAGGTCACGATTCGATTCCCGGTCAGGGCACATGCCTGGGTTGTGGGTCCATCCCTAGTGTGGGGTATGCAGTAGGCAGTCAATCCATGATTCTCTCTCATCATTGATGTTTCCATCTCTCTCTGTGTCTGTCTGTCTGTCTCTCTCTTCCCCCTTGAAATCAATTTTAAAAATAACAAAAATATAGAGTCTTTGCAGACAAAAGCAGGTCAAGGGTCTTCACAGGGGGCCTCATGGATTTCGGGTGAGTCCTAAAGGCAATGACACATGTCCTTGTAAAAGACATGGCAGGCAAGGCCACGTGTGGACTGACCAGGGAGCAGTGGAGTGATGTGTGTGACAGTCCAGGGGCACGGAGATTGCTGGGGGAGGGTCACGGAACCCACTCTCTCCAGAGCAGTTAACTGCGGACACCCTGATTTCGAACTTCAGGCAACCACTTTCTGTTGCTCGAACCACCCCCAAACCATCATTTCCTTATCGCAGCCCCAGGAATCGGGGCCAGGTCTGTGGCGGGTGTTCTGCACCTCCATTTCTCTGGGAAGCTCCGGTGAATGAACTGGATCCTCCCCAATGTTTCTACTTGGGTCACATGTCTGTGTCGGCAGGCAGGCGGCCACGGCCCCGGATGCTTGTCTCTGTGCCGGTCGCCCAGTGACCGCACTCCCAGCCTCAGAGCTCCCGTGCTCTGCTGAGGCTCTGTAGCACCGGGGGGCGCTGTGGGCTGCGACATGACACAGCTCTGCGTCCCCACGCCCCACACCACACATCGGAAGTGGCCGGCGGGCGGGACCCGTGGCCATGGGGAGACTGGGCCGCCGCAGGTCCGAACTCGGTCTTCAGTGGCTCATTCCACGCGGGGGCAGGACGCTGCTCACCCCGGACGGTGAGGCCGGGATGGCAGACGGGCGTGCCGTAGCCCAATGCCCGGCTGATGACGTACCTGTGCCTGCGGCTCCGGGAGGACGGACAGTTCAAGGTGCTCGCGGTGGTCAGCATTGGACACAGCTCCTCGGAGTGGGTGAGGCGCCCCATCTTTTTATCTCCTCGTGTAGTTGGCCATTTCTCTCCCAGATTGGCCGGGTTCTGTGTCTTCCTGCTCCTCCAGGATGAGGTCATAAGAGCTCCATCATTGTAAATATGTGCCGTGGAACAAAGGAGGTTGTCATGGGAACACTGACTCCTAATTTCCAGAAATTTCGGAGTGAGATTCATGAAGTTAATGTTTCAGGGACATGGCCGCTACACCGAACACAGACAGAAGGCCGTCCCAGATCGTACCTCCGTGAAGAGGAGAATCCCCGAAGTGCTTTCTGAGCCGGTGTGAGACAGTCTGTGGAGTCCATGGACACTCATTTGCTGCGTGATGAGACAAACCAGGGACTTCACTTCCGCCGGCCACACAGCAGCTCCACCAGCACAGACAGGGAGCAACCCGGTTCCCCTGACCTCGGGAGCGGCGCCTGTTGCCACCGGGATGAGACACTCCAGTGTCCCTTGTGACCCTGAAGGGCTCACCTGCAGCCTTGGAAGAGCCACACACAGCTGTGGAAGCGCCACATGCAGCCGTGGAAGGATCACACGCAGCCATGAAAGGATCACACACAGCTGTGGAAAGGCCACCCACAGCCGTGGAAGGACCACACACAACCATAGAAAGGCCACACCCAGCCGTGGGAGGTCCACACCCAGCCGTGGAAGGACCACACGCAGCTGTAGAAAAGCCACATGCAGCAGTGGAAGGGCCACCCACAGCCATGGAAGGGCCACCCACAGCCATGAAAAGGCCACACAGAGCCGCGAAAAGGCCACACAGAGTCATGGAAAGGCCACACAGAGCCATGGAAGGGCCACACACAGCCAAGGAAAAGCCACACACAGCCGTGGAAAGGCCACATGCAGCCGTGGAAGGGGCACCCGCAGCCGTGGAAGAATCATGCACACGCGCGGAAGGGCCACCCGCAGCCGTGGCAAGGCCACACGCAGCCATGGAAGAATCATGCACACGCGCGGAAGGGCTACCCGCAGCCATGGAAAGACTGCACGCAGCCGTGGAAGGGCCACCTACATCCGTGGAAGGGCCACACACAACCATGGAAGGGCCACCCGCAGCCATGGAAGGATCACACACAGACGTGGAAAGGCCACCCGCAGCCTTGGCCTTGGAAAGGCCACACGCAGCCATGGAAGGGCCACCCGCAGCCATGGCAGCATCACATCCAGCCATGGAAGGAGCACACACACCCATGGAAGGGTCACCCGCAGCTGTGAAACGGCCACCCGCAGCCATGGAAAGGCCACACACAGCAGTGGAAGGGCCACACGCAGCCATGGAAGGGCCACACCCAGCCATGGAAGGGCCACACCCAGCCCTGGAAAAGCCACATGCAGCCGTGGAAGGGCCACACGCAGCCATGGCAGCATCACATCCAGCCATGGAAGGAGCACACACACCCGTGGAAGGGTCACCCGCAGCCGTGAAACGGCCACCCGCAGCCATGGAAAGGCCACACACAGCAGTGGAAGGGCCACACGCAGCCATGGAAGGGCCACACCCAGCCGTGGAAGGGCCACACCCAGCCCTGGAAAAGCCACACGCAGCCGTGGAAGGACCACACGCAGCCATGGCAGCATCACATCCAGCCATGGAAGGATCACACACACCCGTGGAAGGGTTACCCGCAGCCGTGAAGCGGCTACCCACAGCCGTGGAAAGGCCACACGCAGCAGTGGAAGGGCCACACGCAGCCATGGAAGGGCCACACCCAGCCATGGAAGGGCCACACCCAGCCGTGGAAAAGCCACACCCAGCCGTGGAAGGCTCACCCGCAGCCGTGGAAAGGCCACACGCAGCAGTGGAAGGGCCACACCCAGGCGTGGAAGGACCACCCACAGCCGTGGAAGGATCACGCACAGACATGGAAAGGCCACAAACAGCCGTGGAAGGGCCACACCCAGCCATGGAAGACCCACACCCAGCCGTGGAAAAGCCACACACAGCCGTGGAAGGGCCACCCGCAGCTGTGGAAGGGCCACACCCAGCCATGGAAGGCCCACACCCAGCCGTGGAAAAGCCACCCGCAGCTGTGGAAGGGCCACATCCAGCCATGGAAGGGCTACACCCAGCCATGGAAGGGCCACACACAGCCAAGGAAAAGCCACACACAGCCGTGGAAGGGGCACACCCAGCCGTGGAAGGCCCACACCCAGCCGTGGAAAAGCCACACGCAGCCGTGGAAGGGCCACCCGCAGCTGTGGAAGGGCCACACCCAGTCGTGGAAAAGCCACACGCAGCCGTGGAAGGGCCACCCGCAGCCGTGGAAGGGCCACTCCCAGCCGTGGAAAAGCCACACGCAGCCGTGGAAGGGCCACCCGCAGCCGTGGAAGGGCCACACGCAGCCGTGGAAGGGCCACCCGCAGCCGTGGAAGGGCCACCCGCAGCCGTGGAAGGATCACACACAGCCGTGGAAGGGCCACAGGTAGCCGTGGAAGGATCACATGCAGCTGTGGAAGGGCCATCCGCAGCCGTGGAAGGGCCACCCGCAGCCGTGGAAGGGTCGCTGCTTCTGCAGACCCAAGCCTGCATTGAGAGGCTCTGCAGCCAAACCCAACAAGCTCTCAGGACATGATTTCGGAAGGAGAACACATGGGCGGGGAAGGAAACCAGAAGAGTGAAAGGGAATCGAGGAGCCACTTGGGTCCCAGCTGCCGCCACGTGGCATTGGAGCCGCAGGAGAGAGCTGCCAGAGAGCCAGGCTTCGCCCGGCGCCGGGCCACACCGCTCCCTGTCTTCTCCGGGAACCGTCTCCGCCCCGTTGCAGTGATTAGTCCAAGGGTGCTGGGGGCCAAGTGGGAAGGTTCCAGAATGCCCAGGGTTGTTCCAACAACCTCTAAGCACATGTATTTCCTGAGCTGCCCTCACACCCTGACCCCAGTGTCAGTGAGGTGGGGTGGCGGACAGGGCAAGGACTGCCCCACTAGCCCCCAGGCTGAGCCCACCCTAAATCTGCCCGGGCCACGTGGCCGAGAGTGGCGCGGAGGGATGAAGTCCAGGCATCTAAGACCCTAAGGAGTTGCTTTTCCTGTCCTCTGTGACAGCCCGGCTCCTTGCCGTCAGCTCACTGCGCACTGGCTCCTGCGAACAATGATGGGATTGTCGGCCAGGGAGGGAGGCCAGGAGGAATCAGACTCAGGGGCTCCTGCTGCGGGGAACCCACAGCATCCAGACCAGAAGAACCAGGAGGCTCCCGGACAGCTGACTAACTCACAGTCATGCCTCGGGCACGTTGGCGTCACCTGCAGAGTGAGGAGGTGCAGCCCAACTCCTGCTGTGACTCTGCCGTGTGCTGGGGTCACGTCCTGGACAATAGTCCAGGAGCAGCTGAAAGGTGAGGGCTCAGATGCAGCCACTGGGCTTTCTGCGGGGGGATGGGTGGCCAGGCAGGGCCAGATGGGTCAGCATCCAACAGGAAATTGCTGGAAGCAGAGGGCCCCCCTTCCGTGAACACAGACAGCAGGCCCCCCTGTCAGGAGTAGCTGAGTGGTTGGGAGGGAAGAGCTGAGACCCCTCTGTCTGGCTCACGCTCGACTGGCATTTGCTGAATGCCTGGGCCAGTGGAGGAGAGCGCCATGAAAGCCCCACAGATTCAGGAATTAAAAAGCTGACCTTAGCCCAGGGTGGCACTTTGATGAGCCCAGTAGTGATATTGCTCAGTTCAACCGAAAAGCATGGATCTCAGACCACGGGCAGGGCCACGAGCCACCCCCCGGAGGGTGCCCCCTGGGTACCAGCCTCCACCTTCTAGAAGCCTGTGGTGGGGCACTCGGTCAACTGGACATTCCGTGGGGGTGAGGGACTGAAGTGCTGACGCAGTCCGTCCTTCTCCTGAGCGGATGATGAAGGGTGTCCAGTGTGAAAAGCCCCCAAGCACAGAATGCCCGTGTGGGAGACACCACAGCTCCTCCGAGGCCTGGGGGGGCCACCTTGGGCCTCCCTCATTGTGATTGGAATTGGGGGCTCGTTGTGACTGCCATTGTGGGAGACAGAGGCTGGGCACAGGTACATCCGGGCTGAGCCCGCCATCCCTAAATCTGCCCAGGGCCACGTGGCCGAGAGCGGTGCGAAGGGATGAAGTCCAGGCATCGAAGACCCTGAGGACTTGCTTTTCCTGTAATAAGATGAAGCAGCCAATGAGATGTCCTTGCTGGCATTCACTCGAGTGGTCAGGGCTGAGCCCAAACTAGAGTCCCTCCCCGCATCAAGACCTCTGATCCAGCTAACGTTCTCTGGCTTGCGTGGGGACCTCCTACAGTGCTTATCCTTAAAATGCCGCCATGGAGAACAGCTTGAATTAGGTCCTGAGTCTCACTGGTGTCCTTTAGAAAAGACAAGAGGCTCTGGTGTCGGTCACGCTCTGGGTCTCAGTCTCGAGGGGTGGAGCAGGGCTGGGCTGAGACCTGGGCCGCTGCCTCCAGGGGTGAGGCTCTCAGGAACGAAGGAGAAAGAGCGATGGGTATCACTCAACCTCTATGCGACCAGGACTGGCGTGCGTGCGGGCCTTCGTGGAAGGCAAGGTGAGCAATAGGCCCCCGTGTAGTTGCAACCCCCCATTGTGTCCCTTCCCTGTGCTATTATACAATGACCCCGGAGGTGACCTCTCAATGGTGAGCGAGAGGGCTTCCTAGTCCCATAGTTGTCCCCGCTTGGTCATCCAGTCCTTCCACCTTAGGCATCTTGCTCACTGAGGGGACACTCATCTCTGCCAGAATCTTGACAATTCGGTAACGTCCAGGATGCTGAGGTGGCTCTTGGAACTTGCCCTCTGAAGACCCAAAACCCAACTCCATGACCCCTCGTCTGTGAACCTCGATTCTAGTGTATCTGCCAATACAGAGCAAACTCAGACCTCCTTCCCTGAGACGGACTTTCCCAGTCTCAAGGTCACTCTTTGGATTTGCCCTTAATCTTCTCTTCTTGGGGAAAATGTCACAGTCCCTTTGGCCATTCCTCCAAAGGCTGGATGTCCACCCTCTCTCATCCATCAGTCCTCCCTCAGGGAGACTCCGAGTGGCCACAGGACTTGGCAGACTTGCATCTAGGTGTGATGGGACTCCAGAGAACGTCCAAGGTGATCATCTCTTTCTTCTCGGCTGTCTCCTCCCATAGGTTCAAACAGCTAAGACTCAGGCTTGGGTGCAATGCACGTACTCGCGTGTACGAAGCCAGCCCGGCAGGCGTGGGAGCGTTAAGCCAGCAGGTCCCCCCTACCCCCCACCCCCGATACTTTATCGTAATTCCCGATTCCCTGTGATGAGAGAGCGAGAACGAGACGGCAGAGCTGACTGACACGACGGCGATTTTCTCGGGACTCCGGGACTGAATTAATTGCGCGCACCTCGAGGAGATCATGGAGGAAACAATGGGAGCGCTCCCTTTAAAGTCCGCCTATTAAGGGAGCAGCATCCTGGCCTCTGTCTCGCAGGGAACCTCCAATCTGCCTTATCAAACACGAGGGGCCCGCTCCGTGCAACAGGTCCCTGCCTCCGGAGCTGCGTTCCCGCGTCCGCGCGCCCCCCGTGGGCTTTGAAATCAGTGTTCAAAGCGGACTTCCTGAATTCATGAAAACCCACAGGTCTCTAATCCATCCCTAATGGAAGTCAAACATGACACCAGCGAGATGAAACGCAGTGGCCTCCCCCACTGTTCACAGTAGGTGTCGGCGGATGATAAATATTTTATTTTACTACAAAAACAAACAACCCAAGCATCCCCCCGGTGTTTGTTCTGAGCTCGACAGCCGCTCTGCGAGTTGACGGTATTTCAAAGGCGAGCGCGCAAACCGGTGTCACGTCAGTAGCTGGCGCGCTGGCACAAAAGGACGCCGAAGCTGCTTTCATTCTCTGCAAACGGCGGATTACACGGGTGCCAGCCGGGGCCCCCCTCTGCTCGGGGACCCGTGGGCGCTCCTCTTCCCCGCCCTGGCTGAGGAAGCCAAGAGAAGGCACCTCAAGAACAGGCAACGAGAAAAGGTGTCTGGAGCTCACTGTCTCTTGACCCGAGTGGTTCTGACGGACCCTCCACAGCCAACATCCACCGAGAAACCACCAACGCGGTCGGTGACTTGCTGTTGCTCAAAGGCTGGGCTCTTCGGCGTCCGCTGGAGAAGACAAGGATGAGTCATGTTCTAAGGCGATTGCTCTCCTAGGAACACTCAAGGCCAACTTTGGTGAAAATCATCACAACTCATGGTCTCCATCGAGTGGTAGAAATGCGACAGCTGCCAGTTGTGGTGGTATTATGGAATTCTTCTGATGTTCCGAGCTTTAAGTCAAGTCGGTGATTGGGTAAACGGAGTAGATGTGTATGTTTATGTTGCGACCGTCATGACCGAGCGTGTTGGATTATGAGCTGAGTTGGGGACTGCGCTGACAATGCCTCTGGAATATCATTGGACATCTGCTTCTACAGTGTTGTTGCTATGACGTGAGGATCGAGGGGAGATTCCCATGCGACCCAGTCTCTAGGGCATTCGTACAAAGTAGTGACTCGAAAGAGCACTGTCCCAGGAACTCAACGTGGCAGTGATCATCAGGGTGGCTGCAGGCCACCTCTGGAAGCAAAGAGTTGGCAATAACGTCCTGTTACTCGGATGTTATTTTGGTTTTCCAATGACACCATTTCTGGTTCTGGAAGGACACGGGTCTGTGTGAATCCTGCAGCAGCAGGAAAGGACAGCACCTTAGACCGTGGTCGTGTGGATGCCTGACATCGTCTGCTCTGCCTGGGGAATGACCTGCTGTATGTGGCAACCTGAAGGCCAGTCATGGATGAAATTAGCATGCAATGCAGAGAACTCTGAGTAAAGCAGATTGCCCACCATGTAGTAGGTGGGCCACATCCAGTCAGTTGAAGGCCTGAATGAAATGGAAAACTGACCTTCCTCAGCAAGAGGGGATTGTGTGGCAGCTGGCCACTCCCTCTGCGGGGCCACCAGCCGGCCGGCCCACACCACAGACCGGAACTTGCGTGTCTTCATTGCCATGCAGGCCAATTTCTTATAAAAATCTTCCTTCTCTAATAATCCATCGCATTGGTTCCATTTCTCTGGAGAACCCTCACTCGTAGGACATCCCATCCAAACCCAACAAGAATGAGGTGATACGCAACAAGAAAAACGTGGAAATGGGATGCTAGCTTCTCCTTAGTGTAAACAACTCTCAAGGGTCCAGGAGCCCAAGAAAACGTGTATGTTTTGACATTGCTGAGCCGTGTCCCGATGCTACCCTGCCAGCCTTTACCCCCAAATAACACACGGCGATGAGAACACCACTTTGAATTTGCTGCGGCCAATTTCCATGGGAAGCAATCCCTTCTTAAGGGGCTTTAAAGGCTCCCTGAGACAGAAAAAGACGTTCCGGCTCTTTTTAAAGGAAATAATATAGACATTGCATTCCTCTTTCTGTGGTGGCTTCTTCAAAGTCCAGTGTCGAATGTGGTGGTGGGTTAAGAACCCATATCGTTTCTTACCAGAGACATGTCCTCCATCCTCTTTTCCGTGCTGCCATTGCTTGTCCCTACTTTACTGTCTGTCTCCAAGGGACTAGACCCTATGTGGGGGGAGAAGGGGCAGCAACACGTAACAGTGGTTCTAGAGCCTGCTGAGGTCCTCCCTCCCCTCCCCCCCGCCTCACCCCTGCGTTCAGCCTGAGGTTAGGGCGTGGGGCTCCTCTCCAGGAGGAGTTCAGGCAATCGGGTCACCTGGTAGGAGGTCAGTGGCTCCTGAGAAAACAGGCTATTTACTTTCCCTGTAAGGTGCCTCAGGCTGGCTGTGTCCCCCCACAGTACCTTCAGGCTGGGGGCTGCCCTGACCTCTGACCTCGTCCCTGTCCTGCCCAGGTCTGGCCAGTTCCCTCGCAGGTCCCTTGGGGCACAAAGGTTCCACGCCCCGTGGTGGAGGGCCTTGGCAATACCTGGTGGTTTCCAGCCCCCCCCGCATAGTCCTGCAATGAGACCCTTTGCACTGGGTGATTCCCAGGCGACTGTGCCACCTGTTTCCTGCGGGGACCTGGACTGACCCCAGCTGGGAATGTCTTCAAGTGTCTGGGGGTTTGAGGACAGGAGAATGGCTGTTTGAGGCATTCATAACGGAAGGTCTGCGTCTGCTTGTGGGGCGTCACCAGGCTCTGCCGTGCTCGGATTGGCCTGAGCAGGAAGGTGAAGCTGACTCCACTCATTTGAAGAAGTCAGTGTTGGGGGTGGCCCTTGGCGAACACTCCGTGTCACCCCACCCAGAGGAGCAATGGCCAGACTTTGCACCCCTGTTTTTAGGGACCAGCCCTGGCACCACCAGTGCACCCGAACCTCAGTGGGGTCCCAGTGCCAGGATGGCAGGCAGCCAGTGTCCCCTGTCACCCGCTGAGGGCTTCAATGTGCGCCCAGCAGAGCAGGTCCTGGGGGCCCGCCGGAGAGGCCACGGGGAAAAAGGCAGGAGGCATGAGGCAGAGCCAAACTTGTGCCTGACCTCGGTCCCAGCAGCCTTTGGGTCTGGGCCATGCCAGGCTCGGGGGCAGCCCTGTGCCGAGGTCTTTGCCGGAGAAAAACCAAGGCCAGGAGAGGCAGCCGTGGGAGCCTATCAGGGCCCAAATTTTCCCCCTCGGGGGAACCACTCTGCTCCCTCAGTTAGCCAGGTCCCTGGGAGATGGTGTCCACGATGACCTCATGGGTCCCTGGGGCTGGGCGGAGGGCGAGGCCGTGGGTCCCTTTGCCCCTCATTTCAGTCTGGGCAGGTGGTCACCGGGTCTGAGACATGTGACTCTCTTGTGTGCCCCCACTTTCTGCGGTGACGAGGCTTCTGGTGGCTGTAAGAAGTTTCCAGAAACTGGATGTCTTCAGCACAGCAGCAATGTGTCCTCTCAGAGGCCAGAGGCCAGAAGCCGGAAATTGGTGTCACTGGCCGACATCACCGCCAGCCTGTGGGAACCCCTTTCACGTCCCGCGTGATTCAGGGTTCAGTTTCTGGAGAAGGCCGCACACAAATGAATAGAGACTCAGAAAAACATTAATTTGGAAATGGGGGCCAGGCGGTAGTCCAACTCTAGTGGGAGCACTAACTACTCGCTCTGGCTTTACCATCCCTTTTATTAAGATTAAGATCATAAGATACACCCGTCTCCCCCAGGCCGGAAACACCAATAAAAGCCAATCAGTGAATCTTCTTAGGACTAACAGGTGGAGGCTGCTGTAACCACCAACATCCCAGTAACCAGCTCCGACCCCTCAGAGCAGTCAAGGTTGACCAGCTCTCCGGATTCCCTGTCCACAGCTCTCCGTCATTAAAACAATGATAGGCTTCCAGCACCAGCTGGTCCCCATCCTCCTGGAGGCCCCAGGGGAGAGTCCGGTGCTGGTTCATTCCCCCTCTGGAAGCAGCTGGCACCCCTTGGCTTGTGGCCCCATCACTCCAGGCTCTGCCTCTGTGCTGACCTGGCTTTCCTTCTTCTCATGTTCTGTCTCCTCTGATGAAGACCTTACCACGGCACTGAGTGCCCACCTGGGTAATCAGGGACAACCTCCTCATCCCCAGGCCCTTAATGTAGTCACATCTACAAAGCCTGGGCATCCACAGAAATAGCCTCAGGGCCCTCATCTGCCTGCCGTGACACATGTGTCCAGAGGACCACCACCTGCCAGCCACTGGGCCATGGTCTCTGGAGGGGATGCTGAGCACGGTTCTGACTGCACCCCAAGATGGGTCCTCCCCGCACTCGGCTGCGCTCTGATATGGAGGACAGTCTGCTGGGTAAGAGGCAGGCCCAGCAAAAGAGGGCAGGCTCGGGGGGTCCTGGCACCCCCCCAACCCCCTAGTCTGGACACCCCCTTCATTCCTCGTGACTCTGTCTGAGCTACGCTGCGCTGCGGGAATTGGGAATTGTCCCGAGTTCCCAGGCAGGCCAGTCTGCCGGCTTTGTGTGTGCAGATAAGACCCTAGCTATCCCTTTAACACAGTTTGGGAAACTTTTTGTTCTGTGTTCCCGTGGTTTATGTCATCATTTTTACTGCACTACAATTTACATGCCCTTTTTTTAAAAAAAAAAATAATAATAATATTGTCATGTAAATTTTTGTAAGCTCTGCGTTTTATTTTACAACCCATAAACTTAAACAATATATTAAAATCTTGGAAGAATTTAATATCAGCAGCAGATTATCCTAAAAAGGAAAAGAAAAAAAAAGTACATACCACCAAATTCCTGGGTATTGCGGGGACAGAGCCATATCAAGTATGTTAAAAGGTTTAATAGCTGTGAGTAAACTTTACTGCCGCTGTCAATAACTCGGGGATATATTGGGCCAGTTAGTAGGTCAATGGAACATATTTATATCTTGCTATAAACCGTTTACCCATGAACAAACTAATTTCTAATGATAATGAAACTCGGAGTCAATAAATATTAATTTTAGCATTCCTGATTTAAATACAGTCTTTCACGTGGGCCGTAAACGGCGGGCTGGCAGCATTGGGACGTGTGTGACCGGTTTTGTGCACCCGGCGCAGTTAAAGCCAACTGTGGCACTGAGCCTGGAACACGGTGTTGGTGGGCCACTCCGCCTTAGCGTGTGGGATTCTTGGTTATTAAAACCACAACAATGCTTTGGTTGTCACCTGAAATACCCGTCCTGTCACTATACACCTGAACCTATCTTTAAAACCTACACGTCTTGAATCCACAGACGGCTTCTTTTCTTGGTTCTACCCTGTTTCCCTGAAAGTGAGACATCCCCTGAAAATAAGACCTACTCGCTGTAATATATAAGGCATCCCACTGTCTTATTTTCGGGGAAACAAGGTAGTCCTTTATCTGGCCACCAGGAGTTGAACGCATCCGGTTTTGCGACTCGACTGCGTATCCCCGGCGGCCGTGGATCTCCTAAAGGGAGATGTGGTGGGCGGGTGTCTTGAAAACACCCAACACAATGCCATGAGTCAATTCTGAGTCCGGCGGGCTGGAGGCGTTGGGGAATGGATGGTCCACGGGGAGCCCTGGGGGCAGCAGTGATGCTGGGAAGCACACGTTTAAGGGTTTTTCATCCTACGGGGTCTCCTGAAGAAAGGGGCCCGAGTACATAGGAAACAGAGCCCATCTCAGCCCTGGCACCTCCCTGTCTGCCTCTCCCGCTCGCTCCTTCCCTTGCCAGTGCCAGTAGGCATGGCCCACAGGGCGGCCAGCAGCTCTGGAGAAGGAGCAGTCAGTGTGGAGGCGGGGCCTGGCTCCGTGGCTGTGTTGACCTAAAAACCCGAAGGTCAAGGTTTGATTCCTGGTCAGGGTACAGGCTTGATCCCCAGTGGGGGGGTGTGCAGGAGGCAGCCGATCCATGATTCTCTCTCATCATTGATGTTTCTCCCTCTCCCACCCTCTCCCTTCCTCGCTGACATCAAAAACACACGCCTACTTTTTAAATGTGGAAGCTCATGCCACCTCCGGGGGGGGGGGGCGCGGGGGGGCTGTGGATTGGGCAGCGACTGTCCTGGCCTGCATTCCCCCGGGGCCTGCTCCCGCAGCCAAGCCCTGGACTCTGCCAACGCCACCCCACACACTTGCCCCTTCAGGCGGGGGGTAAGGACTCCCCAGGTGGCTTGTCCCTGGGACTTCCCTGTCCCTGCTGCATCCCAGAGCTCCCCCGGGAAAGACCTGCCTGTGCTGCCCGAGCGTGCGGGGACCTCCCAGGGGAGGACTCCTCTTTGATGTCGCCGAGCTGAGTCTCCAGCCGGTGGCGGTTGCCATCCCGCCTTGTTAAAGGTCACCAGGCCTTCCATTTCCTCTTTTATGTTTAAACTGACACAATTCCCCCAATTAATGTGTTACGGTTAATATTAGGCCCTAACGGTCTAGTATTTTATTAATCTATTTTAATACTTAATGCCAACATTTTATGTAGACTTCTCAGTCATATTAATCCGGTAAATTTTGTTAATAAAATTCATTTTTTTTCCCCTTTTACCTTTTGGATAGTAAAGACGGTGGTGGAGGGAAAGTAATGAGATTTCTTTGGGGTAAGTGATGGGGAGGAAGATTAATTGCCCTGAAAACGGTGTCTTTCTCCTCCCTCCCTCCCTCCCTCCCTCTGGGAGCCAGGCCTCTCCTGGGCCCGCAGTGGGCACTGGGAGGAAGGCGGATGGGGACCCACAAAATGCCTCTTGGATGCTTTTTAGAACTTCAGCATCTGGGACACTTTGCGGAAAATCTGAGGACCCCGAGTTTAACAGGGAGGAGGAGGGCAGCCGCCGTCACGGCTCAAGCAAGAGCACCTTCGCCAGGAAACCTTCTTTCGTGCAGCGCCTTCCCATCCGCACGCGCTGGCGGGCAGACCGGAAATCTCTGCAGAATCTGATCTCCAAGCTGGTAACGCAGTCACGTCAGGAATTGGAATATGCATGTCACTCGTCACGGATGGCGCCTCGCCTTCTCTGCTTGTGGGACTGACTGATGTCTTTGCTCCCCTCCTTCTTCTCCTTCTCCCCCTCCTCTTCCTCCTCTTCCTCCTACTCCTCCTTCCTCCTCCTTCTTTTTCCCCTCCTCCTCCTCCTCTTCCTCCCACTCCTCCTGCTCCTCCTTCCTCCTTCTTTTCCTCCTCCTCTTCCTTCTCCTCCTTTGTCTCCCCCTCCTCCTCCTCATCCTCTTCGTCCTCCTCGTCCTCCCCCTCCTCCTTCTCCCCCTCCTCTTCCTCCTCTTCCTCCCACTCCTCCTTCATCCTCCTTCTTTTCCCCCTCCTCTTCCTCCTCTTCCTCCCACTCCTTCTTCCTCCTCCTCCTCCCTCCTCCTTTTCCCCCTCCTCTTCCTCCTCTTCCTCCCACTCCTCCTTCCTCCTCCTTCTTTTCTCCCTCCTCTTCCTCCTCTTCCTCCCACTCCTCCTTCCTCCTCCTCCTCTTTCTCCTCCTCCTGCTCCTCCTTCCTCCTTCTTTTCCTCCTCCTCTTCCTTCTCCTCCTTTGTCTCCCCCTCCTCCTCCTCATCCTCTTCATCCTCCTCATCCTCCTCCTCCTCCTCCTCCAGGAGAGACTTTCCATGGGTGCATGATGAAGACCTGAGCACCAGGACAGAGGGACAGATCAGATGTTCCCACGGGAGTCCCCACAGACCCCACGGGGTGGCAGGTGTGCCTGTTACCATGAGGGTCTCCCTCCGCGGAACCCTGGCCCCGCGCTCTCCTGCTCTGTCTTGCCCCGTTCCGCTTGCCCTCCCTGGGGACCATCCCATCCTATTGGGATGCCGGGTGGAAAACATCCCTGCACCCAGGAAGACGTGGAGCTGGACACATGACAAAGGAGCACCGAAGGAGGTGTCCCTGTGGCTAACCCCAAGTGCGCCAACACCGCACTCAGGGTTTCAGTCTAGAACCACCCAGGTCTCCAGCGATGGGTGGGAAGCCACACAGCAGGGGAGCTGGAGGTGGGGGAGGGGAGCAGGCCATGCCAGGTTCCCAGGCTTTTGCGGCGGCTGCAGACCCCCCAGCCAGCCCCACCCCGCTCCCTGGCCAGCCTTTGGCTCCACGGCGGACGCCCCTGCAGACGCTACTCCTGAGCGAGCCCATCTCTGTGCCCAGAGCCCGCTCCCGCCCGCTTTCACCTCCTCAAAATGGGTTTTGGTTTCTAAAACCTAACGGATCGGAAAGAGAAGAGAACGCGTGTGACTCGCGACTCCAGCACCGAAACGCAGCACCTTGGTGCCAGCCCCCTTTTTGTCACACGTGTGTTTTTGTATCGCTTTTCCAAAGCTTCACGATCCAACGTTCGGATGAGTCCCGTGACCCAAAGGAAGCATACGCCTCGGGGCCGCTGGCTCCCTCCTGCCCCGGGGATGCCTAATTCTCCCTCTGAGGGAGGGCCGCACAGCCCTACAGCTTCCAGGCCCCGAAACTCCGGGACATGCCCTTGTTCACCACACGGGGCTTTCGCCCAGGCTCTGATGTCTCCTTATGAAGAGGATTCTGGGGTGGGGAGGGGTCCCCGGGCTGAATCCGAGTCACCTCCCTCACTGCCGGCCCCACGCGGCTCCAATCTCGCCGAGGAACGCGGCCAGCAGCACGCAGGCATCCGTCTCTGCCCACGTGTCTGATCGTGTCCGTGGCTAGGCTTCCAGGATGAGAATTTCGGGGGAGAAGACGAGAATTCCTGGGTCAGGGGACTCATCGCCAACCGCTCCCCCACTGGCCGTCCTATCAGCAGGATGGGAAATCTACCCAGCCGCACCCCCTCCAGCTTCTAAAACCAGCAGCTGCAAACCCCGTGGACTCGGTGGGCCACAGACAGGCTCTCCTCGTTCTGACCTTAACTCTTCGGTTACTTGCAGGTTTGAGCCTTTTAATAGCCACGACCTGTTTGGATTTACATTTTGTAAGTTTTCTCGCTGTTTCCCTGAGCAGTGATTTTCAAGGTTTTTCGTCTCACTGCATACTAACTACTAAAACTCTGTGGCACACCAAAAATATATATATATAGTTTTTTTTTTCAATCTGACAAAAAAAATAAAATAGGGATGACTTGTATTCTTTCACCCCAGATGGCTTGTGTTGTACGGGCTGTTGTCGTTTTTTTATTTGACAGTCTAGGGGAGAGAGGTTGCCGCTCCTGACTGAACAGGCAGGTCGTGCGCGTTGTAAAAGTTCTGGCGGCACACCGGGTGCATCGCTATCCTTGAGTCTCCACACTTGCTTTGTAGGTTTGTTTGATTTTTTTAATCAACACCTATGCACTTGTGTGTATTAAGGATGTTGATTTTATAGAAACCGTGCCGGTTCGAAATACAACTTTGCTCATTTGATACGAGGTTTTTAATTTTTCAGCTGGAAGTTTCGGCATCAGAAACATTCGGACATGGGAAGTTTGAAAATCACACGTGGTTATTTTGTTGATGTTCTCACTGGATCGACTTTCCCTTTGCATTTTGTATTGATAGGACCTGCCCTTCACACATCCGTAGGAGGTCAAGTTGGGTCCGAAATGGTTTGATTTCTGTATTGAACGCGTTCCTTCGTCTCCTGTTAGTTTCAGGGAAGGACATCAGAGGAGCGTTTATTTGGATATTTTTTTCCCGCGTAGCCACCAGCCGGTTGTGCTGGTCCCATTTATTAAGCCAGAGGCCCGGTGCATAGAATTCATGCTCTTGGGAGGGTCCCTCAGCCTGGCCTACACCCTCTTGCAGTCTGGGATTCCTCAGGGGATGTTCAACTGACGGCTTAGGCCCGCTCCCCTTTCCCATCAGGCCACAGGAGAGGGCCTCCCTAATAGCCAGCCTCACACTGAGCATCCACTCACCAACTTCAGGAGCCAAACTTCATGCTGCTGCATCACCCAGCTCACAGGCGTGTGTGTCTTTGTGATTTCACTCATCTGCACCCTAACTTAGTAAGTTTTTTTGTTTCTTACAGAGATGCCTGCCCATCTTATTGCAATGCTTATTTCTACATACTCCATTTTTTTTATCATATTGTAAAGGATTTTTTTTTATAATTGTCATTTTTGTTTAATGGGACCATAAGGAATAACTTTTGCATGTTAACTTTCTACCTAGAAAGACTGCTAATGTCACTTAGTGATACATTAATTCATCTTAAAAACCTTGTGGGCTCTCGATATACACAATTATTTATTTCCTAGGGGCCTGGTGCACCAAATTCATGCATGGGTGGGATCCCTAGGCCTGGGTGACTATCAGAGCCAATCTATAGGGCAACCAGCGTCGCGATTGGGGGCCTCCGCTGGCACCTCCGCAGGACTGGGGGAAGGTCCTGCGTTGAGTGTATGCCCCCTGGTGGTCAGTGCGTATCATAGCAACAGGTCGTTCTCCAGTCAATCAATTTGCATATTAGGCTTTTATTATATAGGGTTGTCTTACTTTTATCATGTTCAGAACTGATTGTTTTGTTTCTCCCTTTCGCAAGAATCTTTGCACTTTTCTCAGACATTTTTGCACCAGCGAGAACTTGCAGTAGAATTTGAAGGGAAGTGGGGACAGTGGCCATCTGGGCGTCGTTCTTGGTAGTCCAGTCGTCCAGATGATTTTTAGAATAACTCCCCTCAGGTTGGATAAGGTCCCGCTCACATCGTGGTACGGATGGGGCTTTGCCTCCCGTATCATACAGGACCTTCCCAACCAGGAGCAAGAGGTCCCTGTGTATTCCTGTCATTTCAGAAAGAGTGTGACATTTTCTCCTTACGGTGCCTCTACGCTCCCATAGGTGTGAGCTGGAATTTCCTTTTTGTTTGGTTTTCCTTTCCAACGCGCGAGGGGTGTAAATTCCTGAACACCTCCTAACGGGTTGTTGCTGGTATCCAGAGGAGCTATTAACGGTTTTATATCTGCTGGGCACATTCCTCGATTTTTTATGCTTCCTAGTTAAGTCTTTGGGGTTTTCTAAGTTGGTATAATAATTTCAGCAAATACACGCTTGTCTTCTCTCTTAATTCTGGTTTATTTAGAAAAACCTTATTTTTAAAGCTTTCAGGTGACTTGATTCTTTTACTATCCTTTTGTCATTTGTTTCTGATGTTATTAAACATTGCCTTATAAGATTTCTGCACTTTGAAACCTATTAAAGTTGATTTGAATTTCCATCCAGGACTTTGTGAATAGCCTGCCTTGTAGCTACGTTTGTACTTATTTAGTGGATAGTTGAATAATGGTAAAAATATTTATATGCAAGATAAACATATGAGTGTGTGCTTGTATAGTCTCTCTCACACACACACACACACACACACACACACACACACACACACACACACACGATAACCAGGAAGCACTAACTTGTGTTCTGTATGTATTCATTGAGAGCGTACGAATTTTGTCAATGAAACCTTCTACAGCCTCACATATATTTGCCAAGAAGAGGAACAAAATTTGCCAAGCAGATTGAACAAACCCTCCCTCCCTGACTGTGGTCCTCATCCATTCATTGTTCAGTCAGAGCCATTTCTCCCCGATGGTTTGCTTCAGGCTCTCCCTGATTCCGGAATGACACCTGCTCTTCCTTCTCGGGCCGTGCTCATCTCATCAGCACCCAACGGGTACCTTCCGGTCCTGTTGGGATGCTTCTGCCCTGATGCTCCCTCCTCGCTGTGACTTGTGCCATACTGGCTTTTCCGGGGCGTACTTGACTGCCTGACCCCTTACCTTTATCCCTTGGCTGGAAGCGTGTGCAAAGCAAAGCTGGGCCGTGTGCAACTTGCTCGGACTCATCTTCCATCTTTCCACAGGGGAAGCTGAGTCCGTCACAGCTGTTATCACCACTGGTATATTTTGGGTTTATTTCCGTCGTCATTCTCTTGTTTTGTTTTCCATTTGGTCGAAAGTGTGACTTTTAATCCTCTTGATTCAATGCTCCAAAGTGTCTTCCAGAGGTGTGTGTGGGGTGTGTGTGGGCTGGCCCTAGCGGGAGGGGGTATCAGAAGCAGCAGGCACCAGCTGTCCTGAGACCCCGGAAGGGGGGTGTACGACCTGCCGGTGCTCTGATGATGATGATGCAGGATCTGAGTGTGCTCTGTGGTTTCCTGTGGGATGACATAGGCCCACGACAGCCCGTTTATCCACCAGGAGGACGGAGCAGAGGCCTGTCTGGTGCTGCAAGATCCCCACAGATGAAATCACCACTTTTTAATGCATGGGGTTCCAAAGCCACTTTCAAGATCTCCAACTTGGGCTGAGCCACTAACACACAGCAGCTGTGAGCGCAGCCAGGACGCGGGCCCGCCGTTGAGCTCGTCCCTGGGCCCCGCAAAGACCCCTGTGGCGGAGCAAGCTCACTGCCTTTTGGCCAAGCGTCCCACACGGACGCTGTCTCATGACTGAGTCATGGAGCTTGGCCAAGACCAGCCAGAGGGCCCAGGGGAGACAGAAACTATGGACCAACAGTTTTCGAGGACTTGGAGCCCAGGCCTTGATCCTGGACTGTCCATCCTGAGGAAGCAGTTCGCTGCATCGCTGAGAGGTGCGGTTTCCAGAAATGTGGACTTGTCGTCAGCACCGGGACCCCCTATGCCTATTCAGCATCACCAAATGCTGCCGAAGTCGTAGATTTTACAGGAATTCAAGGAGGCTTGAGGCTGCTGGGTAACATGGGAATCTCAGTCACCTGGAGAGGGTGTCCTGATGTTTGTCATCATTTCTCTGACCGGCATTCCGTTGTATACGGGTACCACATCTCCTTCATCCAGTCATCCATTGGAGGACACTTCGCCTGTGTCCCCCCTATCTTGGCCACTGGGAATAATGCTGCCATGGACAGAGTGGAATAAATGTTTTTAAAAGTTTCAGGTAGGTACCCAGAAGAGGGGTTGCGGGGTCCTAGGTAACTCCAATTCTGAATTGTTTGAGGCGTCTCCATACTGTTTCCCACAGTGACGCCCCAGTAAACATCCCCACCAGCAATGAATGAGGGTTCCTTTTTCTCCACAATCTCACACTGGGTATTGCCTGTCCTGTTGATGACAGCCATTCTGACAGGTGTGAGGTGGTCTCTCATTGTAGTTTTGGTTTGCATTTCCCTGATGACTAGTGAAACTGAGCATCGTTTCCTACATCCACTGGCTATTTGCATGTTGTCTTGAAGGAAGTGTCTGTTCACGCTCTCTGCCCAGTTTTTAATTGGGTTGCTTGTTTGGTGCTTGAGTTGTATGAGTTCTAGTGTGGATATTACCCCCTTGTCATACCTGTTGTTTTAAATTTTAGTTTGATACAATCTCCTTTATTAATTTTTGCTTTTACTTCCCATGCCTTTGACGTCCAATTTATAAAATCCTCTAAGACCAAGGTTTGCAAATTAGTGCCTCTGTTTCCTTCTATGTACTTTGTTGTTAGTGGCACAGCCCAAGTTGTGACCTGTTTGGTGGTTCTGTATTTATACCTCTGCTCCATTTTGTGTTAATTTGTGTACGTGGGGGGAAGACTGTTGTCTTGGTGCATTCTTTTTTGTGGCTTTCCAATGTTCTAGCGCTATGTGTTGAAGATGAAATACTGCCATTTGCGACACCATGGGTGCATCATGAGACCATCATGCTAAGCAAAATAGGTCAGACAGGAAAAGTCAAGAACCATGTGATTTCACCCATGTGGGATGCAAAGCTGAAAGCGACAAATAAGACAAACAAACAAAAACTCATAGAAACAGACAGTCTGGTGGTTATGAGAGGGAAGGAGTGTGAGGGAGGTGGTAATGGGTAAAGGGGATCAAATAAATGATGACAGAAGAAGAAGAGATCAATGGGGAGAAACCAGGGGGTGGTGGGCATCTGTCATACTTTCAAAACTAAAGATAAATTTTAAAAAAGAAAATTAAACTGGGTAATAAACACACAATGCAATATACAGATGAGGCATCATCGAATTGAACACTCACAGCCTATGTAATTTTATTAACCAACCTCACTCCAATAAATTTAATTTTTTAAGAGTCAAAGATATGCCTGTCTGGCGAGGCTTAACAGTTGGGCATTGACCTATGAACCAGGAGGTCACGGTTCGATTCCCTGTCAGGGCACATGCCTGGGTTGCAGGCTGCATCCCCAGTAGGAGGCAGAAGGCAGCCGATACATGATTCTCTCTCATCATTGACGTTTCTCTCTCTCCCTCTCCCTTCCTCTCTGAAATCAATAAAAATATTTTTTTAAAGCCAAAGGAACACCTTTCTCTCCCTGAGCCATATGTTTAAGGGACACATTTCAGAAAGCTATGCATGGGGCTTGGATTGCTGTTTGGAAGACTTGGCTCAGCTCAACCATTTACATGTGACTGGCCCCGGGTCGAAGGCTCTGAGGCGAGTGGAGCTAGGAACACGGTCCCCCCTCTGCCGAGGGCTCTAACCCCAGACGTGGTCGGAGGACAAGAGATCAATACCGGAAACAGCCAGCGCACGGGTACAATTGACCTGCTCAGTGACAAGGAAAAGCGCCGCCTGGCAAGAGAGTGGCGAGCAGTCAATCCTGGTTATTGAGAAATGTCAGAGTAATTAAAACACTGTGTAGTCCAGGAGGGCTCATTAACATCCCCTCAGCCTCTCCTTCCACCCTCTCCCCGCACAGTCTTTGTTCTCCCCTCGGCCCCTCATTCACACCACACCCCAGCACAGCCTCCGAAAGGCTGGCCCTGCCGGGCGACAGGGAGGTAAACTGACACAAGTGATTAGTGTCTGTTTCCAGAACAAATAGAAACCAACCAGCTATTAGTGCTGTCATGTCTAATTCTTTTAAATTAGTTGATCCTATAAAAGCACCTACATCAGGAGAGGAGGCAGACTTTCCTGGCATCATTGATCTTTAACGTGGTCCTACCGACAGCACTGTTTTTATCCAAGACGGAAGTGAGTCCCGAAACCTGGCACGGTGACGTTCGTGGAGACTGTTACAGCGGTGACGCCAGATCACCTGAGAGATCATAGGCCGGGTCTGGCCGGTTAGACTGCCCCCATGTAGGCAGCCTCTACTCGGGGTGTCAGCCAGGCTGGATCGTCCATGATAGGGGTGCCTCCAGGGAACACTTCTAAGGTGGAAAAAAAAATGTCATCAGAAGGGACTCTCCAGAAGACAGAAGCCCCCAGGACTCAGAGAATATTAAAAAGCGGAGTCTGAAACAATGGAGCACTGGGGGCTGGGCTGTTTGGGAAGTCTAAGCAGAGCAATTATTTTTTAAATGTATTTTTATTGATTTCAGAGAGGAAGGGAGAGGGAGAGAGGGACGGAAACATCAGTGATGAGAGACAATCGTCGCCCGGCTGCCTCCCGCATGCCCTGCACTGGGGATCATGCCTGCAACCTGGGCATGGGCTTGACCGGGAATCGAACCGTGACCTCCTGGTTCGTGGGTGAATGCTCAACTACTGAGCCGCACCAGCCGGCCTCGTAGCAACGACTCTGCTAAATGCGCCACCGGTTGCATCTTCTCACCTGTGTCATTTCAGGAGGCACCCCGGAAGTACAGGTCTCCGCGGGGCTGCCCTCTGGCTGTGCAGGAGAATCCAGCGACTTTCCTAAGTCGGGTCTCTTACAACACCCCTCGGAACGCTCGCTGCAGTCCATATCCTTTCACAAATCCGGAGACTTCACCTGCTTGTGGGAACACAGGTGAGCCTCGCCCTTCAGCACTTCCTGGCAGCTACCTGTCCTTGCCACGAGGCCACGGAAGCCCTGCCCATGACCTTGGCCGATCTGAAGGGACTGCTAGGAGCCCAGGGGGTGCTTCCTGCTTCGCCAATTCCATCAGCCAATCACAGCTTCTGCCAATTCCATCAGCCAATTACAGCTTCTGCCAATTCCATCAGCCAATTACAGCTCCTGCCAATTCCATCAGCCAATCACAGCTTCTGCCAGTTCCATCAGCCAATCACAGCTTCTGCCAATTCCATCAGCCAATCACAGCTTCTGCCAGTTCCATCAGCCAATCACAGCTTCTGCCAATTCCATCAGCCAATCACAGAATCACAGCCAACGTGGAAGGGCACTCTCTTGTTCCAATGGCTACAGGAAATTGACATTCTGAAAGATCTGCTTAAAATATTAGGTGAGGAAACTAAAGAGCTCTCCGAATTACAAAAGAAAAAAAAAAGCTAAAAATCAATGAACATAAAACCCAAATCTGGGAGTCCCATGTGGCCTGGGAGACCCTGAAGGGGCGTGGCTGGTGGTCAGGGTGCCCCTGCACCCCCAGTCCTGGTCTGTGGAGATGTTGGGTCCCTGTTGCCTCCTAAGGTAATTTATGGCCAAATAGAGCCACGCCTTTCTCAGCGTGGAAACGGCTAAGGACCAGGACCCTCCCCTGCTTGAGGGGAGCTGCTGTCTTCCTGACCTCTGGGCACCAGGGCGGGCAGGGGCCTCCCTGGGTCACTCTCCTGCCCTGAGGTACTGCCTCTGGGCTGGGGCTGAGGGGCGGTCTGGGAGGGGAAGGGGGGACTAGGCTCCTTACCCACTGCGTGAAAGCATCTCCAGGCAGCTGGCAGCCCGACTCCGCCGCCCGTTCCCCCACACGGCAGGGTTGGAGCGGGGCCCACGGGGGGGAGGGGGAGTGAGGGGGACACTGGGGGGACTCGGTGGTGTGTGAGCCTGTGCTCTTCCACACCTGGGTCCTGTGCAGGTGGTGACCGGGTGGGGTGCCACGGTCACATGGCATCATATCCCCGAGGCCCTACACTGTGACCTATGGGGTGTCGCACCCCCCACTTCCGTGGGTGGCAGCCCCACGCACTTTTCCAAACGGAGCTCGGCCTCGTTGGTGCAGAAATGTCTACTTGTTGCTCTGCATATGCAGTGGGAGAGCAGAAACGCTCCACTTCATCCGCTTTTTAACATTCTCTGAGAAAATGTAGAATTTGGGGACCCGTCTGCATCGCGTCTGAAAGAGAGAGGATCCCACACAGGACGTGACGTGCCCCTGCATGTGGGTTCGGCTGTGGACACAAACAGGGCAGGGCTCAGGGCCCTGTGCCCGGCCCTTCACCTGTCCCTGAGCTGGTGCCTGCATCCCCGTTTGGTGGCCCGGAGAGCCGGAGGACTGCCTCTGTTCCCCTCCCCTTTCCTGTTTCCTCTTCAGTTGCTCAACAGAGGGGAGCTTTACTCATCCTCCGGGCAGAGCCCACCACACAGGCTCTCTGTGCCTAATGGGGTCCCTTCATCCAGGGGCGGGGTCACCCTGCACTCCACCCACTCCGGGCAGCGCTGGAGCAGGACCACAGAGCCACAGATGCCACTGAACGAATGCAAGTGAGCAGCAGCTATGGCCCGAGCCCTTCGGGGAGAGCGGAGGCCCTGGGAAGAGAGAAGAGTGGCCGCTGCTCCCGCCACTGTGGCCCGGCCGCCCCGTCTGGGCTGCCCCAGAGCCGTCCAAGGTCTGCTTCCTCAGTTCCTGCCTCCTCGGTCCCAGGGACCTTTGCGTTTCTCGCTTTTCTCTCTGGAGATCACCGCAGCCAGTCACTCGCCACCCCCACCTGAAGCCCAGAGCTGAGAACCGGTTTTCCGGCCTCTTCCTCTCAAGGGAGAGCGGCCGGACCGTCTGGTGTGCCCAGCCCGATCCCTGTCACTGCGGAAGGACCTGTGACTGGCAGGGTGACGTTGGCCAGGAAAGCCTCGGAGCCCGCGTTAAACAGAGATAGTGAGTGAGCACGGCGCCCCAGCAATTAAAGCCATATATTTGGGCAGGGGATTTTAATTGAAGAAATATAAAATGTTCACGGGGACCCTGTGCATATTAATTTGATGTAATGTGAACAAGAAGTCGCTGCCGAGGAGAGCTGCAAACAGCCCCTGCAGGGCTGTTGGGGGGACAGGCAACAAAGGCAGGGCCTCGTTAACCCACTGGAAGGAGCTGTCGCCACCATTGCTTACTGACCTGGAGCTCCTGAAAGACCTAAACGGGGTCAAGGAGGGGGCCAGCAGGTCCTGTGGTCCCCAGGGTCCAGGGTCCACAAAGAATGAGGAAGCCCCGCCTTCATACGAGGATGGCGCCGAAAGCGAAGAAGGAAGCCCCTGCCCCTCCCAAAGCCGAAGCCAAAGCAAAGGCTTCGAAGGCGTCCACAGCCACACAGAAAAGAAGACCCGCACGTCACCCACCCTCTGACGGCCGAAGACACTGCAGCTCCGGAGGCCGCCTGAACATCCTAAGAAGAGCGGCCCCCGGAGAAACAAGCTGGACCACCGGCCATCACCAAGTTCCCCCTGACGACCGCGTCCGCCGTGGAGAAGACAGAAGACAATAAGGCCCTGGTGTTCGTGGTGGAGGTCAAGGCCAACAAGCACCAGATCAAACAGGCTGGGAAGAAGCTCTATGACACGGATGTGGCCAAGGTCAACACCCTGACCAGGCCTGGTGGCGGGAAGCAGGCATATGTGCGACTGGCTCCTGACTATGATGCTCTGGCTGTGGCCAACAGAATTGGGATCATCTAAACCGAGTCCAGCTGCCTAGTTCTAAACGTAAAAATTGTACACTGTCAAAAAAAAAAAAAAAAAGAATGAGGAAGTCCAATCTGTTTCTTTCTCCGTGTCTCCCAGAGCGCCCCCTGGAAGCACATCCTAAGAGGAAGGGAGGGTCCGGGGGGGGCGGGGAACCACCTCTGTGGACTATTTCACAGGCTGAGTTCTGGGCCCCACAGTGTAGGAAACCCTGACTGCGAGGCGAGAGCCCCATGGAGTTTGGGGAGAAGAGGCCCGCGGGCGGGGACCCTGAGGGAGGCCTTGCCAGCGTCCTCTCGTTGTTATTTTTCCCTGTGTCTTCCCGTCCCTAATCAAATGCATTACCCCGTATTTAGTCCAATTAGCAGATCAGGTGGAGCGGCATTGTTCCTGATACAATTAAGAGGCTGGCGAGTTGTCGTACACGCGGCTCCCGGTCGCATTAACAGGAACGGTGATTGTAACGTAACGGATGGGACGCTCCCTCGATGTGATGGCAGGACTGATCATTTTCACTGTGTCAAAGGGAGCCTCGCCCGCCTCGCCCGGCTCACCAGCCGGGAGTTGGGCATCATCGAGGGCGTTGACGGGTTTGTGGGTGGAGTTCGGCGGGCGCAGACAACTGGATGGCACGGCTCCCGGATCTCGGGGACCCAATTCACCCATCCTCGCCCGGGCGCCCCGCAGAGGTGTCGGCCCGGCCAGAGAATATTTCACTCCAGTTGGTGAAAAACGCCGCCACAGTAACACACCGCCCGCAGGACACTGAACGGTCTGTTCGGATACATCAGTCCATAGGCTCATACACATCTAAGCCCCGGAATAACTTCCACTTTTTACATCTTCACGAGGGACCTTTGTCCTATCCGTGCATCAGAGTAAAAGCCACTGGAAAGCAGGATGGACTGTCTCCGCAGGACACGAAAGCGGCCATCTCCCCACAGAGCAGCGCTTTGCTCATCAACTCCCCCAAAGAGCCCAACGCCCCGTCTCGGTTCACTCTTCCCTGCGGTGTGGTCTCCGCCTGACACGGCAGCAGCGACGGGGTCTTCGTCCCAGCCCGAGGCCCCGCAGAGGCAACGTGCCAGGCGACAGCGAAGGTGGCCTTTGCAGCAAAAGCACCGACATTCACGGCGAAACCTTGCCCTTTCCTGCTGCTCCCTCCCCAGCCCGTGCCGGTGAGCGTCTGTGGTTTCCTGGCCCACAATTGTTCCTGGCCGAGCCGGTGGCCAGCCAGGCCCTGGCACATCCCCGGCTAATGCCCTCCCTTATGGGACCTCGACCTCGGCCGGCGGCCTTCTCCTAGCACCCAGCACGACTGCGCGTCCACCCGGTCTCGTCGCAGGCCGAGTGGGGTCCCCCGGGGCCATCCCCGCGGACTCTTATTTGCTACTCGCACAGTAGATGCTGTGTGCATGCTCGGGCGTGTGAACGCATGCGTGTGCATGTGTGTGTACGGAGCATGTGTGTGCCCGTCCTGACCGTGACGGAGGCTCATCCCCCTGGCCGTCCGGTCAGCGCCTTTGCCAGCAGAGCCGAGGCCATCCTGCTGGCTTTTCTGCATCAGAGTCATTCCTCTCCCGGAGCGAGCCCCCCGGTCGGTCAACAGCCTTCCCACCCCACGCAGGAAGGGCGGGATGGGCTGCTGGCTCCAGGCCGCACCTTCCCCCACCCCCACCCCCACCCCCGTGGACAGCAGTGAAATCCATTTCATCCAAACATAGGAAAGCATAAAACGTCGTTTGGGAAACAGCTCGAAGGTTGGCAGGCTTCCCCCCGACCCCCAAAGCAAAAATTCATGAGCGGAAGCGTTGGTCCCTGAAGTGTTCCCACCCGTCTGCACCGGACAGGGAGCAAATAGGAAAAGCAGACGAGCCGCTGGGGGGCAGGTCAGCTCATTCCTTCCGTGTCGGGACGTCCGGGCCCCCGGGCGTGGTGCCAAGCGTGTCTGACGGAGCAGGACACGGGACTTCCACGTAGGAGCCCGAGCCACAGACCCTGCGGCTCCCTAGGTGGGGCCTGCGGCCCGATGGTACTTCTGATGTTTGCTCCGTTGGAAACTTGCTGCAGGGATTCTAGAACCTTCCATCCCTGCACACAAGGAGGAGTTGAATTTGGCTGTTGCGATCCTGAGAGGGGGTTTTCTGCCCTTCGTCCCCCACTGCAAACGGTGCTGGCCTCGCTGAGGCTTCTTGCATCCACTGGTAAGTTAGATTTTTTTTTTTTAAAAAGAAGAAGAAAAAGAGGAAGAAGAAGGAGGAGGAGGAGGAGGAGGAGGAGGAGGAGAAGGAGGAGGAACAAGGAGGAGGAGGAGGAACAAGGAGGAGGAGGAGGAACAAGGAGGAGGAGGAGGAGGAGGAGGAGAAGGAGGAGGAGGAACAAGGAGGAGGAACAAGGAGGAGGAGGAGGAACAAGGAGGAGGAGGAGGAGGAGGAGGAGGAGGAGGAGGAGGAGGAGGAGGAGGAACAAGGAGGAGGAGAAGGAGGAGGAGGAGGAACAAGGAGGAGGAGGAGGA
This sequence comes from Antrozous pallidus, assembly GCA_027563665.1. Lineage (NCBI taxonomy): Eukaryota > Metazoa > Chordata > Mammalia > Chiroptera > Vespertilionidae > Antrozous > Antrozous pallidus. The sequence goes on from CM050510.1 coordinate 123,748,232, forward strand.
ACAAGGAGGAGGAGGAGGAGGAGGAGGAGGAGGAGGAGGAGGAGGAGGAGGAGGAGAAGGAGGGGGAGGAGGAGAAGGAGAAGGAGAAGGAGAAGGGGAAGGAGAAGGGGAAGAAGAAGGGGAAGAAGAAGGGGAAGAAGAAGGGGAAGAAGAAGGAGAAGACGAAGGGGAAGAAGGGGAAGAAGGAGAAAAAGAGGAGCTTGTGTGGTGCTCACCCCCAGATGTTGTCACATTTAAAGTGACAACATCCGGGGGTGAGCACACCACACAAGTTAATGTAATGGTATTGACCCAACAAATGATTGTGCTCATGATGCCCCCTTTCTATTGGCTCCCATAGGGGGCGGGGGGAGGTCCCAGGGCATCAGCCTCTGAGATGAAGAGATGATACGGAAGAGGTGGCTGGTGTCCTCCGGATGGACGTCCCAGGGCCCATGATGTCTGAGCCACCCCCTGTTGGACTGCGTTTGTGAACGGAGGGTGACATTTGGTTCACGGGGAGTTGGAGGGAACCAGGCTGTGATCCATTCCCTGTGTAGGGGCACAGACCTCGGTGAGCAGAGACTTGGGGGAGCCGGTGCACTGTCCCTGTCCCCCTCCCCCTCCTCCCCTGAAGACTGAAGTCGCAGGCACACTATGGCGGCGTCTCTCTGTGGGAACCTAAGAAGCTGGAAGCTGTGATGGCGCGGCGATTCGTGGCTGCCTCGGTGAGGCGTGGATGTGGCCACAGTCCCCGGGCCACCTGCGTGTGTGCAGCCTTCGCCCCGAGCCCAGGCCGGCCGCTCCTGCTCTGCGGGAGGAAGGTGAGGGCCAGCCGCTCCAAGGGCCGCCAGCAGCAGCACGCAGCCTCGCCCTCCTGTCAAGACGGATTTTCAGGGGGAGATGCCATGCCTCCCATGTGTCACCGCGGCGACGCTATTGACCGGATATTGATTCCCGGCCATCCTTCCGGGCTGCATTCCGACAGGGGCCCGGCAGACACCACTCCCCAGAGCGGCCGTCAGAAAAGAGGCCAGGCGCCTTTAAAAAAATGTCTCCCGTTGGAACAAACTTCTGAGGATTCTCGTGAAGGCAAGGAGGGGTTCAGGCCCATGTCCGGGGGTGGGGGCAGGGGTCAGGGACTCCTACAGAGGTCCTGCAGGGGAGCTGGCTGATTGGATCTGCTCACTGAGTAGCTATTCCTTGGTGACTTGAATGATGCTCTATCGTCCCTAAGTTCCTGTGAGCACAGGGTGGGGTAACCCTCACACCCCTCAGGCGGCCACCTTCCATTTCCCTGGGTGATTTCTGAGCTGACTCATCAGGTGGCCATCCACACCAATAAGCCGTAAGACCCTGAAAGCCAATAGGAATTTCCTTATGAGATCCTGAGAGCCAATAGGAATTTCCTTATGAGACCCTGAGAGCCAATAGGGGAATTTCCTTATGAAATGCTGAGAGCCAATAGGAATTTCCTTATGAAATCCTGAGAGCCAATAGGGGAATTTCCTTATGAGATCCCAAAAGCCAATAGAAATTTCCTTATGAAATCCTGAGAGCCAATAGGGGAATTTCCTTATGAGATCCTGAGAGCCAATAGTAATTTCCTTATGAGATCCTGAGAGCCAATAGGAATTTCCTTATGAGATCCTGAGAGCCAATAGGAATTTCCTTATGAGATCCTGAGAGCCAATAGGAATTTCCTTATGAGACCCTGAGAGCCAATAGGGGAATTTCCTTATGAGATCCCAAAAGCCAATAGAAATTTCCTTATGAAATCCTGAGAGCCAATAGGGGAATTTCCTTATGAGATCCTGCGAGCCAATAGGAATTTCCTTATGAGATCCTGAGAGCCAATAGGAATTTCCTTATGAGATCCGGAGAGCCAATAGGAATTTCCTTATGAGATCCTGAGAGCCAATAGGAATTTCCTTATGAGATCCTGAGAGCCAATAGCAATTTCCTTATGGGATGCTGAGAGCCAATAGGAATTCCTCTGGGAAGAGGCCACTGGACGGGTGCTGAGCAGGGAATCTGACAAAGACCCCAGAGGCGTGGCCTGCGGGCTGCCTGGTCTGGGGACACTTTGAAAATGACCCCCTGAGCTTTCTCGGCTCCCTTGTGTCTCCAAAGTAGCAGTTACACAGAAAGTGTTTTGTGATTTAAATCATATAGAATTTTAGTGAAAGAACTGGTGAGTTTTCATGAACACAGGAAATATTCTTGATGGGGGTGGGGAACGTGATACTGTCCTTTTAAGAAAATAATTGCAGGCCAGCCAGCATGGCTCAATGGTTGAGTGTTGACCTATGAACCTGGAGGTCATGGCTGGATTCCCTGTCAGGGCACATGCTAGATTTCGCGCTCGATCCCCAGTGGGGGAAAAGGGGTGCAGAAAGCAGCCAATCAATGATTCTCTCTCAGATTGATGTTTCTCTCTCTCTCTCTCTCTCTCTCTCTCTCTCTCTCTTTCTCTCTCTCTCTCTCTCTCTCTCTCTGTCTCTCTCTCTCTGCCTTTCTCTCTGAAATCAATAAAAATATCTATCTAAGGGGAAAAAAATTGCATTAAGTCCAGTTTAGTAACTAAAAATGTAGCAAAGGGGCTGCTGGGTTTCCCAAGAAAGAGCATCTGTGAGGAGACACACCTGCAAGCAAGGAGTGTGCCCCCTAGAGACGTAGACGAGGCCCCAGTTCCTTGGTGGGCCCCCTTCCCAGTCAGCAAGATGCAGGCCAACCTGTCCCCCAGGAGCCCGTCACAGGTACTGCGGGCGCCTTCCTGGTGGGGCCACGCCTCTCCTCCCAGGTGCGCCCACTCTCCCACCCCTGGCTCCTTGGCAGCTGCCATTACTTGCCTCCCTCCTCGCCCATCCTCCTGGGTCACTTTGCTGACCTCAGGACACAGTTCATTTCCTCCTGCCGCCCCCTTCATTCCTCCCTGCACTGCAGCCACAGACTCCCCTGAGACACCCCCTCAACTCTAAGATCAAAGCATGAGGGCCTTCTCTCACCTGCTTGCTGGTCAAGTCCATGCCCTACTGTGCTCTAAGTGCAGCCCCGCCCACCTGCGGCCCCGCCCACCAGCAGCCCCGCCCACCATTGTCTCATAGGCAAGTCCTGAGGTCCTCCCACAACCGCCCTCCCTCTCCCTCTGAGAGCCCTGTCCTCACCTCCCTCAGGATGATTCCCTGCTTTGGGGAGCCCCTCTGGGTCCCCCCTCTTGCTCCTTCTAGTGCTGTTTTCACAAGGGGCTGGGCCGGGGCTCTGGAGCAGGACAGCCTGGGCTCAATCCACTTCCTTACTCTGTCACCAACAGAGAGCTACTGCCCTCCCTGCCTCAGTTTCCTCCCCTGGGAGTCACAGCAGTGCCCGCCTCTGGGCAGTTGTGCTGGTCACTGCGTCCACGGCTCCCCGTGCTTTCACAGGGCCCACGGGCAAACACCTGGGGTGCACCCAGAAACTCACTTCCTTTAGGAACCCCTCCCCCCCCCCCCCCCCCCGCCGGGGCCTGGCCTGGCATCTCCCCGCAGAGCCGGCCTGCGCAGCCTGGCACCCCAGGTGCGTCCCGCCCTCATCACCTCGACTTCCACAGCCTCCTGGACTCGGACACGCGTGCCCTTCCCACCCGCTCCAGACACAGGGGACGGGATGTTTCTTGACATGGCTGCTGGATTTGGAGCCATTTCCCCGAGGACGTGAGACGCGGGATCCAGGGCCCCCGGATGCGGCCTTCTCCCGCTGGGTGGAAATCTGCAGGAACCTCCCCGCTCTGCCAGCACCCAGAAAGCACGCCCTCGTGTCTTTCCCACGGAGGGCGGCTCAGCCTGGCCAGCGAGGGCCCGATGCCTTTCCTGCCCCGTCTTCGGCCTGAGCTGAGTGCATCGCGTCCCAGTTGGAGAAGCAGCTGCGTCTGGTGATTCGAATTCTGAGGGTGAGTTTAATGGAGTCCCAATGAGCCCCTTTAGGGACTCAGACCACCACCAGTTTTGTCTTGACTGCCATGTCAAGGCCTGAATGTGTTTTGAAAAATAGGAATTCTTAGTCCGTGTATCTTCCTTCTCTTCATATCTGAGGAGCCAGGTCCCCCCACCCAGACATACTCATGGGCCGCAGAGCCTGAGTCGCCCTGGCTGGAAATGGGGGGCTGAGGGCGGTGGGTGGCCCAGGGATGCCCATGGGTGTGCCCGGCTCTCAGAGGCTCCTCGTGGATGCCCATCCTCGCAGCTCTACCCGGGAATGGGGGACAGTGAGCGAGCCCTCTCCCAAGAGGATGAATCCCCCACGGGTGACTCAGCATGTGGGGGCCCAGGCTGCATCGCCGTGCAGAGGAGAGACTTTCCTAACGGGCCGCTGGGCATGGAGAGAGAGAGTGACGTGACTTCTCCTGCCCCGGCCAGTCACTTATGGGGCGCACCCAACCCTCACCTCCCCTCTTTCCGTTCTGCCAAGTCCTGGGAGCACTCACCTCTGAGCCTCCATCTCCAGGTGTAAGCATTGCCTAGGACAGTGGTCGGCAAACTCCTTAGTCCACAGAGCCAAATATCAACAGGACGACGATTGGAATTTCTTTGGAGAGCCACATTTTTTTAAAGGTAAACTTCTTCTAACGCCACTTCTTCAACATAGACTCGCCCAGGCCGTGGTATTTTGTGGAAGAGCCACACTCAAGGGGCCAAAGAGCCGCATGTGGCTCGAGAGCCGCGGCTTGCCTACCACTGGGGTAGGGTGAGCTGCCATCGGCGTCCTGAATGTCCTCGGCAGCTTGGAGCTCCACTGTCTGTGCCCATGACCCCTCCAGGACTTCCGACGTCAGGACCTTTTCCGGAGGGCGATGCAGTCCAGTTCACACGCTGATTCCACACGAGGCTCACCTACCTGGCCCAGAGCTGTTTGCTATGAAGGCCAGGCCTGCACCTCCCCCTGCGGGCCTTCGGTCCGGGATTCAGACGGAAGGAGATCCACGGCACAAGGTAACCACCGGATTCTGTCACGTGGTAGCTCCCCTCCGTGAGTGACAGTGGTGACTTTCTACTTGCTTTGTTTCTCACAGAACAGGAAGTCGAATTAACATCCAGTGCTACAAAGTAAGGAAAAGGATTTGTAGCGCCCTCTCTACTGGACCCGCTGTTGACCAGGACTGATTGCTATGATCTCTGGGATTCTTCAACACCTAATTTCCCTTTGTTAAAATTCGGTGAGATTAGAGGACTATGATCCCCCATTGATTCTGCTCAAAGACAGTCACTTCTGCTTCTACAGTAATCACCCGACCTGCACCGGGGTCATTGCTGTCGAATGGAACTCATGCCTGGCTGTGCCCCTCGAACTGCCCACTGCGGAGCTGCCCCCCCCCCCCGCCTTTGGCGGCTGCGATGGCGGGTGGACAGTTCCCCCCGTGAGGTCCCCCCAAACCCCGGGGAAGGAGACTGGTCATTCATAAACTGCCTATTGCTCAGACGCAGCTAGAAATCAGACCTCCCGATCTGGGAGAGGGAGTATTAGGCTTTGGGTAACGTTGGCCTAGGAACATTCAGAGGGCCAAGGGCGAGTCCCCATAACCGGAGGCTCCTGGTTAAGGACTAAAGATAAATTTAAAAAAAGAAAATTAAACTGGGTAATAAACACACAATGCAATATACAGATGAGGCATCATCGAATTGAACACTCACAGCCTATATAATTTTAGTAACCAACCTCAGTCCAATAAATTTAATTTTTTAAGAGTCAAAGATATGCCTGTCTGGCGAGGCTTAACAGTTGAGCATGGACCTATGAACCAGGAGGTCATGGTTCGATTCCCTGTCAGGGCACATGCTTGGGTTGCAGGCTGCATTCCCAGTAGGGGGCAGAAGGCAGCCGATACATGATTCTCTCTCATCATTGACGTTTCTCTCTCTCCCTCCCTTCCTCTCTGAAATCAATAAAAATATATTTTTAAAGCCAAAGGAACACCTTTCTCTCCCGGAGGCTCCTGGTTAAGGACCGTTGTTTACACAAAGCGCTGAGAGAGCCACGCCGGCGCCCCCCTCCTCCGCCCCGCGTCCCCTCCTCAGGCACGCGCGCGCGCCCCCCCCCCCCCCCCCAGTTTCACAGGGGACATTTTTTTTTTCAGACAGGAGATTTACAAAATGGAAAAAGACACGCACAAGCATGATTTACGATCTGTTGCACATTTAGACGCTGGGTAATTTTATAATTGATACAGTGTTTTAACCTTTTGATGTTTCTTATAAAATGCAAATCTGGTAATTTCCCTGGCAGCGGTTTATGTGGGCACACAAAAGAACATGAAGCCAACACCCTCCAACCACGGTCCTTGCTGGGTTGGGCTGGGGTGCCTGTGGGCCTGGGCGTGTGGCGGGCGTGCCCGCAGGCGTGTGCCCACAGATGTGTGCCTGCAGGTGTGTGGGTGCAGGTGGGACGGGCCAAGGGCCCGGGAACACCACTCAGATGCTCCTTTAAAAATCAGGAAGGGATCCTAGGGCAGCAAATGCTCCGTGGAGCCCCACGCTGATTAATTGCAACGCCAAACAGCTTTATTCCGCTTAATAAGAAATTAAATCGCAATGGGGACACGCAGAAATTACCTTGAAATGTTTGCGTGTTGGAACGATTGAATAATTTGTGCGAAGAATTGCCTTCCCTGGGTCTGAATCCGAAGCTTGTGAGCCAGGGCGAGGTGGTGGGCTCATTGATTATTCCAGAAAGCAAACCTCCCTGTTCCTAGGCTCGGACTGGTTGGGAGGTGGGGAGAGGCGGAAAGGGGGGACAGGGACAGGGACAGGCGGGGTATCATCCCCGAAGCTGAGAGTGTGCCCCTGTCCCCACTGTCCACAATCAGGATGGAGGATTTGAGAGTTAATGTGGATTCAATTAAATGTCGCTGCTCCCCCTTAAATAAACTCAGAGCCCAGGCCAGCGTCACTTAACTATTCATTAAACGCTGCTGTCAGTGCAGTTTGTGGGACCCGTACCAACGCCAGTTCCCAGCCCATGAAAAGCTGGGTGCTTCGGCCGTGTGCTTTGCCTGGCCCTTGGGGGGGTCTATGGTTGAGCGTCAACCTATGAACCAGGAGGTCACGGTTCGATTCCAGGTCAAGGTCAAGGGCACAGGCCCGGGTGGCAGGCCCCGTCCCCAGCGCGGGGCACGCGGGAGGCCGCCGCTCCGTGGTCCTCCCTCATCAGGCATATTTCCGTCTCCCCCTCTCCCTTCCTCTCTGACGTCACTTAACATACATACAAAGCCCGTGTGCTTGGGGTGCGGCGTGGGCGGGGACGCGGGGGAGCCCGCCGAGGGCCCGGCCGGTGCCAGCTCCTCGACGAACTTGGCAAATCTTTCAAGTCAACCCTGGGCTTCAGTCCACAGGGAGGGGTGACCCCCCCCCTCCCCCACCTCGCCACAATCATCCGTTTCCTTATTTCTCTGAGGGGATCGGAGGGTTTTTGTTCTTTCTCAGATTCCCGGACGCCGGGCCGCGTGTGGTAGCGGGTGCTGCGTTCTTGTCACCGGGCCTTTGGAAAGCGCGGGTAGACGCCTACCCGACACGGCTAATGAGTGAGACTTCAGACCCCGGCCCGCCCGCGCCACCAGCGAGGAACACGGAGATTAATTATTGAGCTCCCGCTTCATCCTCCCCGTCTGTTTGATATCCGCCGGCACAGAAGGGAGCAGACAATTAAACCGCTCCTCCCTCCGCCTCCCCCTCTCGCGCTCCGCACCTTGGCCCGCCTGCCAAGGGCGGTGGCGGGAGAAGGAGCTGGCAGAGCAGACGGCCCACGAGATGCGGGGTTTCCCTCCTCAGGGGGGCTTTGAAGAGCCCCCCCCCCAGAACGCCCCCTTTGCTGCCCAGGCTGAGCATCCTTCCTGCCACTTGGGTGCGGAGCCAGAGGTTCCTGCAGGTGAAAAGCCAGAGGCCACGCCGGTGCCCTCCACCCGTGGTGGTTTGTGGTCCGGCGAGGCTGGGGGTGCAGGTGTCTGTGGTGGCAGAGCTGCGGGGAGCAGCCCGGTCTGGGAGATGGATAGGGAGGCAGCCAGGGGTCCTCGCAGGAGTGTGGGCACCGCCGGGCCCAGGATGTCAGGGTCCAGGCCCCGTGGCACTCAGGCAGGGAGAATGGCTTTCAAAACGCCTGAGTCCACGAACGTGGCTCCGTGGGTGAGCTCCGACCTCTGAACCAGGGTCTCCGGTTTGATGCCCGGTCGGGGCACAGGCCCGGCTGTGGCCCAGTCCCCAGTGTGGGGCGCGCAGGAGGCAGCCGATCCGTGATTCTCTCTCGTCCTTGATGTTTCTCTCTCCCCGTCTCCCTCTCCCTTCCTCTCTGAAACCAATTAAAAATACGTTTTAGCCAAAACCGGTTTGGCTCAGTGGATAGAGCGTCGGCCTTCGGACTGAGAAGTCCCAGGTTCGATTCCGGTCGAGGGCATGTACCTTGGCTGCGAGCACATCCCGAGTGGGGGGTGTGCAGGAGGCAGCTGATCGATGTTTCTCTCTCATCGATGTTTCTGACTTTCTATCCCTCTTCCTTCCTCTCTGTAAAAAAATCAGTAAAATATATTTTTAAAAAATATATGTTTAAAAAAAAACACTAAAACCCACCAAGATGTTCTGTCTTGCATAGTTCATCCCCAGGCTGCCCCTTCCCTGACGTCTCCGGGGACATGGGGACAAGGGCCTTCCACCACTCAGAGAGTACCCGTCCCATCCGTACCAGGAGACCACGCCTCTAGAGGAGGGAATCAGCACTTCATTTTCTAGTGGAATAAGCGGGCTTCCTGCACGTTTATCTCCAGCTCCAAGACTTGTGTTTAAATGTCTGACACAACACGGACGCAAAGGTAACAGGAGGGAGGCTCACGGAGGCGTCGCCTGCAGGGAGGTGAGCGTTTGCGGTCACAAAGCATCAGCCATTTCCTCCCGACTCTTCCCTGGGGTCTGCACCCACAGACACTAACACCGCCGGTCCGCCGTGTTGCCGAGGAAATGCCAGGTGTCTGGGCCCCTGGCTGTCTGCCTGGCCTAGCTCTGCGTCCAGCGCCCCCTCATTGAGGTGACGGGGGCCGAGGAGAGAGGACCTTCTATTGCTGATAGAGCCACCAAGGAAGAGGTGATGGAACAAACTGAGAAATTAAGTTGGAATACTCCCCTGTGCCAAGTGGGATTCCTCTGAGAATGCCAGGAGGGAGACAGAGCAAGGTGACCAGCAGGACCACGGCATTCGGCCTTGAACTTGGCGCTGGGCACTGAGCCGGCCAGCGAGGCTGCGACCTCCCTCGGTGACCGTGTGGCCGCCTCGGCGCACGGGGCTTTCGCGGATCTGTGGAGGACCCCTCACACCCGAGGGACGTGGGGAATTATTGCCCCTGAGTGTGTGTTCCTAACGTGGAAGAGACGATAAATGTTTGCGTGGAAACCGCGCCCAATTGTGCATGTTTGGAGGGGAAACGGGCGCCGCAGGAACGTGGCAGCCTCACGGGAGGTCCGCATGGAAACGTGCCCGCGTGTTTGCACACAGAGGCCACGCAGCCCGAGGACGGACGAAATGAGCCGAACGTACCGGGTCCGCAGCCCCACCCAGCGCCCCGTGGCTGCACCCTCTGTGTGGAGCCTAACTTTCCCCTGGAAAATTCCCATCCCTGATGTGGGCACGGTCCCTACCCTGGGCTGGTTCGAAAAGTAAATACATGGAATTATCCTTAATTAAAACCAAACAACAAACGGGATGGAAATAATTGCAAGATACATGACCAAGGGTTAACCTTAATATGCGCAAGGCCCTCGCAGATCAGTAAGAAAACCAGAATATTCCAGGAGATAAGTGCGCAAAGGACATAAATAATTCACTAAAGAGAAAACACAGATAACTAATAAGCAGGAGAAAAACGCCCAGTCTCCACTAGACGCAAAAAGAAAAGGAAATGTAAACAAATGTTAAGATATAATTTTCCACCCGTGACATTAGTAAAATGTGCATGATGATCCTCACCGCTGGTGCGGGTACCGTGAGGGTACCCCGAGGGGCTGGGGCAGGCGGTCGGCACCAGGACCCTCAGAGGGGCACCTGGCCAGGGTGTCTGAGAGCTGCATGCGCTGTGCCATCTGACTATGGAAATAGACACGTGTGAGGCTGTAAGGAGAAGGTCCCACATATAGGACTTGATTTATGCACCACAGTGCTCAGCATGAGCACTCACAAAACTCTATTTGCAGTGAGAGTGAGTTGTTAGAAGGTGAAGTCTGTCTGGACAGTGCAATACGAGGCAGCCACTGAAAATACGAGGCAGCCACTGAAAATACTAGCTAGTCACTGAAAATATTAGTCAGACACTAAAAGTACTAGTCAGCCACTGAAAATACCAGTAAGCCACTGAAAATACCAGTAAGCCACTGAAAATACTAGTCACTAAAAACACTAGGCAGCCACTGAAAGTACTAGTCAGCCACTGAGAATAGTAGGCAGCCACTGAGAATACTAGGCAGCCACTGAGAGTACTAGTCAACCACTGAGAATACTAGGCACCCACTGAGACTATTAGACAGGCACTGAAAACACTATTCAGCCACTAAAAGTACTAGGAATCCACTGAAAATACTAGGCAGCCACTGAATATACTAGACAGCCAATAAAAATACTAGACAGCCACTGAAAATACTAGGCAGCCTCTGAAAATAATAGGCAGCCACTGAAAATACTAGACAACCACTAAAAATACAAGGCAACCACTGAAATACTAGTCAGCCACTGGAAGTACTAGGCAGCCATTGAAAATACTAGGCAGCCACTGAAAATATAGGCAACCACTGAAATACTAGTCAGCCACTGAAAGTACTAGGCAGCCACGGAAAATACTAGTCAGACAGCCATGGAAAATACTAGTCAAACAGCCACTGAAAATATTAGGCAGCCACTTAAAATAGTAGGCAGCCACTGAAAGACTAGGCAGCCACGGAAAATACTAGTCAGAAAGCCACTAAAAATACTAGGGAGACACTAAAATACTAGGCAGTCACTGAGATTAGGAGGTGATAAATACACGCTGGGAGTGCTATAACTGGTTGCAAATGTTGAAAGAGATACACTGAGCTGTGAACAGCGGTGGTCAGTTTACAGATGAGACTTGTTTTCTGAGCATTTACGGTTCCAGGAGGGTCAGGGCAGGGTCTCTGGCCTCAGGGAAGATCAATAGCATCATCAGTGTCGATGCCTTTATATCCTCCCACCCAAAGTGGATGGAACCGCACAGAAACAATGTCCTGGGACTCAGATTGAGTTGCGACCAAAGTCACAGACCAAGTCCATTTCTGACTTTGGTGCCTCTCCTAATCACACTGTGTGTAACTCTGTCCTCAGAAAAGCATAGCTGCCCTTAGCATGTGGTTCAGGAGTGTCAAGGGTTCCGCCAAGCGGTCTGGACATAGTATCTCATGTAGCCACACGGGCAAAGTGGGACTGTCCCCATTTCACCGGTGTGAACACCGAGGGTGAGAGGCTCACTGGGGAGGCTGCCTCTTGGCACAATTCCTGGAGCCCCGGCGACAGCCCGGGAGCTGGGCAGCAATGCGGCCATGCTCTCGGCTCCAGGACACGTGTCCCTGCACCATGGAAGGGTCCCTGAGACGCCACTCTCTTCACGGGCTTCTCAAGGGCAGGCACGTGTCTACGGGATTCAGTTCAACGCCATGCCTCCCGCCGCCTGCCTCTGGTGCACCCAGCACCCTGCAAACAGCGGGATTCCCCAGAGAGCAGGTTCGTGAGGCGTGGATGTACCCCATGTGCGACCACTGGCAGACGCGATGGGAGTTGGCGTGATGGCCCAACTCGCAAGGCCAAACCCACGGCCGGGTGTTTGCCGAATCCATTCTCTCCACCCCGACGGCTCCGATGTGGACATGGGGACAGGAGCGAGCAGCCAGGGGCAGAGAGAAGACGGGTTCCAGCCTCAACGTGCCGAACGCTCTCGGAGCAAAGACGGGCGCCCACCGCCTCGCACGATCACGCCTCACCCTCAAAACACGTCCGACCCTGGACGGCAAGGAGCCTCCTCTGTGGTTGTGCTTCTTTAGAACAGAGCTCAGAAGGGGGTTCCCAGAGCCATCTGCGTCGGGGCAGGAGCGTATCCCTGCTGTGACCAGGAGGAAACGGCCCTGGGCGTTCTGCCCCGGGAGCCGGGCCGGGAGACCCCGCGCGCATGTGCCACTGCATTCAGTCTCTGGTCACTGCGCGGCGCGGCAGGCCCCCGCCGATGCCCGTGCCCAGGCCGGCCCGGAGGTTTGATTAGTACGACAGTCAGGTGTCTGGGACACGCGGGCGCCCCGTGCGAGGCCGTCTGATCGGGGAGCACACAATTGGTTAACTGGCGGCACCCCCCCCTCCCCTCCTCCGACTGCGCTGGAGGCAATTACAGCAATGCTGCATTTGTCAATCACATCCACTCGCGCATGGCTTCCTGAAATAATTATCAGGTGAGTGGCACTCGGCACCCGGAGAGCCGGCGTGGAGAGCGCGGGCCCCAGAGTATTAATTACCGAGCGTGGAAATTTGCAGAGAAGCAAGTCTTTTAATGGTAGAACTGACGTAACATGATTGTTTTGATTTTTTTTACTAACATGACAATCATCGCCGTCCCCCTGGTCATCACCACAGATGAGCGCGAAGCACCTGGGGAGGCCATTACCACGCCGGGTGCCTTTGGATGCGGGCGCCCGTCCGCCTCCCGGCCCGGGCCCGGCGCGTGTTGGTTTTCAGAACGCCGGGAGCCTGAGAGCCGCATCGGGGATGGAGGTGGACTCCCGCCGGCGGCGTGGCCAGCTGGGGACCGCCGTGGCTCCTTGTGGCTGGGAGAAAGGCTTTTAAGAGGGTGGCCTTAGAGGATGGAGGACATGGGCGTTTTGTCAGGGTCACACGACGGGGGGGGGGGGGGGGGCGCCTCTTTCTCAAGGCTCTGATCACACAAGTTCTCAAAACCCATCCCTCCCTGCGCCAGCACCCTCTGTCACACAAAGAGGGGATGTGTTCTGCCCCCCTCATGCAAAGAGGAGGTGCATTCTGGCGGGGGGGGGGGGTGTTGTCCTCAGAAGAGGAAGCAAGTGCATTGAGAAGTGCCAGGCGAGAGCCGCAGAAGAGATGGAGCACGGGTCTGTGCCGGGGCCTCCCTGGAGGGGCGGCCCGTCCCCGCTCTGCTCTTAGCCATCTCTTCGTGTTCTTCCGGGTTTCAGTCTCATCCACCTGCTCCCCTCTGTTCTCCGAAGGGCCTGACCTCGTCATCTGCTCCTGGGGTTCTCTTCTGTCTCCGACGGCCTCCTTTTCCTGGGCGGGAGATAGACCTCGGTGGGCATCTCACCTGTGGCATCGGAACCCCCATGTTTCCAGTCCCCAGGGCGCATGCCCACACAGCTGCCCTCTGCCCCTCCCTATGTCCAGGGCTTTCTTGTAATGGTGGGATACAGAAGGAAGAGACCAGGCATGCCTAGAGCACATGGAGATGGCCCATCACTGCCCAACCCACTGCCGGGTTCCTCACTGTATCCACCATCACTCAGCCCACTGCCCAGTCCCTCACTATATCCACCATTACCCAAACCACTGCCCGGTCCCTCACACGTAGTCCACCATTACCCAGCCCACTGCCCGGTCCCTCACACGTAGTCCACCATTACCCAGACCACTGCCCGGTCCCTCACACGTAGTCCACCATCACTCAGCCCACTGCCCGGTCCCTCACACGTAGTCCACCATCACTCAGCCCACTGCCCGGTCCCTCACACGTAGTCCACCATCACTCAGCCCACTGCCCGGTCCCTCACACGTAGTCCACCATTACCCAGCCCACTGCCCGGTCCCTCACTGTATCCACCATTACCCAGCCCACTGCCCGGTCCCTCACACGTAGTCCACCATTACCCAGCCCACTGCCCGGTTCCTCACACGTAGTCCACCATTACCCAGCCCACTGCCCAGTCCCTCACACGTAGTCCACCATTACCCAGCCCACTGCCCGGTTCCTCACACGTAGTCCACCATTACCCAGCCCACTGCCCGGTTCCTCACACGTAGTCCACCATTACCCAGCCCACTGCCCGGTCCCTCACACGTAGTCCACCATTACCCAGCCCACTGCCCGGTCCCTCACACGTAGTCCACCATTACCCAGCCCACTGCCCGGTTCCTCACACGTAGTCCACCATTACCCAGCCCACTGCCCGGTCCCTCACACGTAGTCCACCATTACCCAGCCCACTGCCCGGTTCCTCACACGTAGTCCACCATTACCCAGCCCACTGCCCGGTCCCTCACACGTAGTCCACCATTACCCAGCCCACTGCCCGGTCCCTCACACGTAGTCCACCCTCCTCACACTCCTGTGGGCAGGACCAGGGACTGAGCTGCGGGCCCTGCTGTCAGCACAGCGCCCAGGGCAGCCGCCCATCATGCTTCTCTTCTCACCAGCATGAAGGTCACTCTCTCCACTGATGCTCTGTGTCCCATTGCGGTTCCTTACGCATCACTGCGCTTTTCTCATATTTGGGGGGATTTTTATGGGGAAAAACAGCTTTTGGTCTCCGTAGGTAACCTGCTGGAAATTGCCCTGCCCCTGTCAGTCCCAGGATTCTCTCTGAAGTCCCCGAGTTCACGAGGATCACCTGATCAGGTTGCCAATGAAGGCTGAGTGGTCGCAGGAGGTCAGGTTCTGCCACCAAGAGGCCGGGTGACCCCGCAGGCCCCTCAGTCCTCGTGACTGGGAAGAGAGGCCCAGGAGGGCGGGGAGAACCCCGACAGACGGGCGGGCATCACGGCAGTGAGCCTGGGGCTGCCGCCAGGCCACCGTCCCCGCCCCTGGCCGCCCGGCTCTGATTCAGCTCACAGATCCTGCTCTGTTTGCCAAGGAGGAGCTGGACACCCACCGCCCGGCAGGCAGGCAGCACCCACGGCCAGCTCCCCTGTGCAGACGCAGAAGCAAAGCACAAAATCCCCGAGATGTCCTTCCCATCAGAGCCAAAACACTGCCAAGAGGCTGCGCCTCCAACTCTCCGCTGTGTGCTCACCCCCACCGGCACGCTTCACACGGAGAGGCTCGGGCCCCCAGTGCCTGCGTGTCAGAGGCCACGGTGAGCGGGAGCGGGGGAAGAGGGGGGGAGTTTCTGTTGCTTTCAGAGAGGAAGGGGGAGAGAGCAATATCCATCGGCACCTGAGGTCCATTTGAAGGGGGGTCGGGGGAGTGTGAATCTTGCACCCTGTCCATGGCTGCCTGGCCTGGATGCAATGTCCAGCTCTGTGCTCTGAGCCCCAAAACAGGCAGCCTCCCTCCCTCCCTCCCGCCTGCACTGCGCACGCTCCACGCCCTGTAGCAGGTTCAGGGCCAGCGGTCGGCCGGAGAAGGGTCTCGGCACCCCCTCACCTGGGGCAGGAGAGCCTAGGGCAGCCCCAGGCCACTGGGCTCATCCAGTCCCTGTAGACGGCCACCTGTTTGGGCAAGGCCCCCTCCTGCCCCGCTCGGAGATGGCCCGGGGCATGCCTGGGAGGCCCCTCTCGGGGTGTGGGTGCTGGGAAGCTGCCGTCTGAAGTCGGTCCTGCACCTGCTCCAGGCAGAGGCCCTGGTGCAGGGCAGCCTCGCCCAGGGGGTGCCTTCCCTGAAGTGAGGGGCTGCCCGGGCAGCAGAGGCCGGCACCTGCTGATGGGCAGCACTGCCCAGAGGGGCGATTCCTGAGGAGCCTGCAGGCCCTCGCGCAGCTCCTGCCCGTGGGGTGGTGCGGAGGAAGCTTAGCGCTCGGCCTGAGGCGGGAACAATGGTGGCATCCAGTCCTCCCCAGCACCGGTGCCCCATGCCTGCTGTCAGCCAGGCCTCTTCCCACTTCTCAGAGTGAAGGGCACCCCTCGGGGGCACCTTGCTGGAAGGTGGCAAGGCCTGGTCCCTCTCCTGCCCACAAGGGCACTGGCCACTGGGAGCTGGTGCTTTGCCATGTGGTATCGTGGGTAACGTTTTAAGAAGTTTTAAAACTGACTTTAGAGAGGAAAGGAGAGGGGGAGAGAGAGAGAAACGTCAATGATGAGAGAGAAACATCGATCGGCTGCCTCCTGCACGCCCCCTGCTGGGGGTCAAGGCCACAATCCGGGCCTGTGCCCTGACCGGAATGAAACCGTGGCCTCCTGGTTCGTAGGTCAACACTCAACCACCGAGCCACGCCGGCCGGGCCCATGAGTGTCTGTCGCCTCCTGTCTTCCTCCAGGACTGTCTCCTCTGGGCCTCCTCCTCCCTCCACGCGGCTGCGGTGCTGGCGTTACTGGTGGCCGCCCGGTGCTTTGGGAACCAAGAATGGGGAAGCCACTCCGTGGCCTCGGGGCTCACAGGCTAACTGCTGCCTTGGGTTTGGTTTCTTAAACTCTCCTCCGGTGCCAGGCCTGGGAGGCAGTTGCCCAGGGGCCGCAGGTCATGCCACGGGGCTGGGCGAGGCCGCCTGCCCCAGGAGCTCCTCACCCACCACGTCTCGCCCTGAGGAGGGGCAGCCCCATGCCAGGGCCGGCCAGCTGGGAGAGGCTGGGGCCCGGACGCTGAATCCCCGCTCATCCTGTGCCCCAGCCGGTGCCCGAGGCGCAGGGCTGAGTGTGCAGGGCATGTGTGCACAGCGCGCGGATTAGACGTAAGCCTCTAGCGTCTCAAGTGCTTTCAGAGCTGCCTCTCAGGCTCCCGTCCACACGCCTCAGCACAGCCACGGAGCTGCCTCTTATCTCAATCCCTCACCACCTCCCAAGGAATCGCTTTCTCGCTCCGTTTCAGGCCCGTCTCTGCTCATGGAGCCACACGGCCTGCTTGCAGCCACGCCTCCTGTGTAGTGAGCTGGCCCTCAGCCTCTGTCACTTAGAGAAGGAAGCAGGGCACCCATCCCCTCAAGTCCAAGGGACCCAGATACAGTCCCCGGGCACCTGCCCAGGCCACCTCCGTCGTGAGCCACCGGGCACCCAGATGTCGGTCTAGCAACTGGTGTTTTTGTTTGTTTGTTTGTATTGATCTGGGACTTCCAGCCTCCAGAAATGTGGGAAAACAAGGGGCCATTGTTTGCTTCAGCTGCTCTGTGCTGTTTTGTTGGGAATGGCCAGAGCTGACCAAGAGAGTGTTCATACACTGAGTGGCCAGATTATGATGATTTCTGAAAGCATAATAATCTGGCCACTCGGTGTATATGCTATATAATAAAAGGCTAATATGCAAATTGTTCCCTTGACCAGGAGTTGAACCAGCAGGCAGGCCGGCCAACCACCCATGTCCCCTTCCTCTGGCCAGGCTGGCTGGATGCCACCCATGCACAAATTCATGCACTGGCCCTTGAATACACACACACACACACACACACACACACACACACACACACAGAGTGGCTAGATTATTATACATTCAGAGATCATAATAATATGGCCACTCAGTGTGTGTGTATATATATGTGTGTGTGTGTGTGTGTGTGTGTGTATTTATCAATAAGTTCAAAATAAACTTCTAGGACTAATGTGGAACTTGGGAGAAAGTTTGGAATGAAATAACAACGTGCTAAGGTTTTCACGATTTAAGTTTAATCTTTTCTAGCGTGTGTTTAATGCTTTAGGTTCACTAAAACAGTGGACAGTAAACATAGCCCTCTCCATCCAGTGAAGGAAAAATGGGCTGGGATGTCGCAGACGGAGTGAACAGCCACGGTGTGACACATTTCAAATACACTGTGGGAAAATGCACGTGCAGTGCCGGGCCCACCTGCACCAAACGGCGGGGGCGCAGATGGAGTGTCTGGCTGTAAAGACGTGATTATTCCTTTAAAGCACGAAGTGCAGTTGGATGTTCTTCTCGGCTTTGCTCATTCTTTGGTTGGGAGACACCACAATTACAGGTGGCCCTGGAATCAGGCGACACCATGCCGAAAATCTACCCAGCTCTCAGGAAACCAGTATCTCTGTGTTTATGGTCACCCATCGCTTTGGCTGCTGGGCGACACAGACCTTTGTCTGTGAGCTAACATGGAGCCTGGAGAGACCTTTTTACCTGCACTGGCTCCACTCTGCTGTTCAAAATTCCCTTTCCCTTTGACCTACAATCTCTGTCTTGTTTGTCTCACTCTCCCAACTGCGGGCTGTGTGACCCGGGCAAGTACCTTCGCTTCCTCAGGCCTCCTGTCTACAAAACCACAATAATTAATAACACAGAAGGATGGAAACAGGCAAAGGGCATGATATCCCATCACTTCCTGCTCCAAAGTGCACGTGGCACATGGAAATGGAGTGAATACTGTGACCCTTGCCGGGTGGCACGAATACTGCCACACTGCAGAGTAAAACACATGTATAATCGGTGCCAGCCCTCAGCGCAGCATACAAAATCCAGGGTCCAGGGCCAATAGACCAAACCTCTTATGAAGCACCCCAATGCCAGGCACTGGTCACTTTATGTAGGAGTCCCGTTGTATCTTTGGGATGCTGACTGGGAAATGAAGAATCTAGGAACATTCCCAAGGTTGGACCGCTGGACCCCGGCCTCGTGGTCCCCACGGTCCCTGCCTGGAGCCTCTGCGTCCTCGTGGCCAGGTTCTGGGAATCACCGTGCCCCCCAGGACCTGACGTCGGTGCCCCGTGTAGCTCGCCCAGCAGGAGTGAGATGCCAGCCGTGCCCAGGCCTGGTCCCCACAGCAGTGTGAGCAGCAGCCCTCTTGGCCCGTGCAGAGAGAGCTCTGTGCCAGTGATGAACACAGCCACCTGAGAAAGTGGGGCTCAGAGGTCTCGGGTGGTCCCGTGCCTGTGAGACTCTGGCTCCTGGGCTGACCAGGGACCTCGGTGCCGAGCCCCTCCTCATGGAGACTGCCGGCCCCCCGGAACCGAAGGATGGCGTGGGAACTACGAAAAGCAGACTGAACAATGTCTGGCCCCGTCTCAGGAATTCAGACCGTGGTCCACGTTTTTAAGACGGTGCCGTGGCTGTGGCTGTCACCTCAGGGTCTTCCCTTGGGGAACCCCCGGCCCCAGACAGCTCCCCACTCGCAGGGCCCTCTCTGGACATCCCTCTCCCCCCATTTCATTTCTTCCCTCTCCATTGTCATCCACAAGCACACTCTCCCAGGACTTTGGAGGAAAGGGCCCGATGGGTGGCGTCAGACTACCGTGGGAACCACGGCTCCCGAGCAGCCCTATTTTCAAGGAAAAGGTCTGCTCGGCTTTGACGTTTGTGTATTGCACTGACTCACTCCTCGGTCTTGCCCGCCGTGGTCCCCCGAAGGCTGGGTCACAGGCGTTCACCTGTGGATGGACTCTCCCCAGCGTCCGGCCCTGACAATTCAGGCTGCGGTGTCCTTGCACATTTCTGCTTTTCCAAAAGAAGCTCTTAAGAAAGAAACACGCCATAACTGCCTTGGCTCAGTGGATAGAGCGTCGGCCTGCGGACTGAAGGGTCCCAGGTTTGATGCCGGTCAAGGGCGTGTACCTTGGTTGTAGGCACATCCCCAGTAGGGGGCATGCAGGGGGCAGCTGATGGATGTTTCTCTCTCATCGATGTTTCTGACTCTCTATCCCTCTCCCTTCCTCTCTGTGGAAAATCAATAAAATATATGTAGAAAAGGAAAGAAAGAAACAGGCCTGTCAAGGCACTCTCGTCTGACTCGGACGGAAGTCCGCCACCGGCCAGCTCCTTCCCGCCCTCGCCTTGGCCCATCAGGAGCCCCTTGAGGCCCAAACAGCTCTATGTTCTGTGGCTCTAGGACCGTCCCTACCTGAGTCTCAGTCTTGGATCAGCCCTTCCAGGGACTGCCCCCTGTGAGGCTGAGCAAATGAGGGCCACTCGGTAGGCAGAGCCACCAAGGAGATGGATTAGCCGCCATCGTGCATTATTTATGCGAGTGTGTGCAGCTGTGAAAACAGGCCCAGGCATATGTTAGAAAGTACACCCGACTCGACGCCCTTTGTCATTGTCTGTGTCCCGGGAAGTCTGCGTTGTAGTCGTCCCCCCGCCCCACCCACAGCCTCTGACTCAGTTTCCTCTCTGGAGCCAGACCTGTCTACCCAGGATGCTCTGGGCGGCCTCCCATACTGTGTGTCCCGCCCTCACCAGGGAACAGGACTGAGTCTACCTGGGAAAGCCTAAGATCGGAGTCACCGACTTCCTGCAAAATACAAAACCAGGGGAGGGGCCCCGGGCCGCACAACCTGAGGGGGCAGGGCCACCGCGAACGCGGCCTGCGCCTTTAAGAGGCAGACAGGAATGCAAAGCTCATTACAATCCCGGCGGTTGCTCCCGCGCTCCCACCCGCGCTCCCGCTTCCACTGCCCCCGTGTCTAAATTTCAGCTTCAGATGAGTGCGGCCTGCCGGGATTTGAGCTGCCAGTTTAATTAGTGTTCAGTAATTTCAATAATGAGTGACAATTCATCGGGGCTTTTAGGTTGGTCTTCTGTTCAGAAGCAAATCAATAATCCGCAGTTTTTCCCCTTCTTTAAAGACAAGAAAGTGGCAAGTGAGTTACATCAGACGAGAGAAAATAAATGAGGAAACGCTCGAGTCCCTCCGTAACTTGAGAGGCAATTGGCTTTAAGAGGCGCGGGCCCTCCCGGCCTGTGGACGTTATTGGAGGAACAGAAAGGTCATTAGTAGCTGGAAAAAGGGCTAGGGGATCCTCACGGTAAACCGCTGGCCCGGGGTAACCATAGTGACTTGGGTAAATGAGCACAGGTACACGGAGGACTCCTGTATTCCCCAGGCTGCCTGCATTATTGCCTCCGAAGATATAAAAACAATTGAGGCTAATTGTACGAGAGTGAGTTTATTGCAAATATAAGTGGGAAGGAAAACAGGAAAACCGGAGATGTTCTTGCAAAGATGACCCCCCCCCCAATCCATGCGTCTCCGTCCCCATCTCTAATCCGTGCTCCCCCGGCCTCTGATGTGCGTGCGGCCAGCGCATCGGTCCCCGCGAGGAGCCCGAAGCCTGGAGACGCGGTTTTGCTAGGACGAGGCTCCTCGGAGCTGGGGTTCCGGCTGACAATGGGCTGTCACAAGGCTCTCGAGTGCAGTCGGGGCTCAGCCATGACGTCTGTGCAGCTGGTGGCTGCACCGAGCAAGGCCCCTTCAAAGCCAAGGAGAGGAGGCATTTATCCCGGCGGAGACATGGGTGGCCCGCCTGCCCCCTCCCCACCCCGCCCCCCGCCAGTGGCTGAGGAGCCCCCCGCACCACGGCGCCACCCTGCGCTCCGCCAGGGCTGCGGTGTTTTTGTAAACTCCCACGTTCTCTTTTGTGGCGGTTACAAAGCCTCGGTGTTCATAAGGTGCCCTGGATTTTGGTACCCAAACCCATTAAAACCCCAGCGAGATCCCCAGCTGGGAGGGTCAGGCCTAATGAGCTGGGCCGTGGTGGGGAGAGGGGCTCCCAGCGTCCCCCGTGTGGGCCAGAGGTGAGGCGGCCGACAGCTGCTGGTAATTACCATCATCCCACACTTCCAGCCACCTCAGGTGCTTTTTTCCTCTTCCACAAGAGAACAGATTAATTGTGTATCAACTGATAGACATAAAAAAGGTCTGATCGGAGGCTTAACAACGTCACATTCGCTCGGCGGCCCCCAAGGAAACCCTAGTTCTTAAAGAAATCCCCGCATCTGGAAGGGGCATTCCGTTTCTCCGGCTTCCTTTCGCACCCTGGAACGAAAGGCCTGAAATAAGGAAAGACAGACAGACACACGCACAACAAGGATGTCCCATCACCCACCCCAGTGGTCGGCAAACCGCGGCTCTCGAGCCACATGCGGCTCTCTGGCCCCTTGAGTGTGGCTCTTCCACAAAACACCCCGGCCTGGGCGAGTCTATGTTGCAGAAGCGGCGTTAGAGGAAGTGTGAGTTTAAAACATGTGACTCTCCAAAGACATTTCAATCGTTGTCCTGTTGATATTCGGCTCTGTGGACTCATGAGTTTGCCGACCACGGGCCCAAGCGCACAGGAGAGGACAGAAAACACAGGTGGGAAAACACGGCTCAGAGAGAAGCCCAGACTCCTGGCGGAAGCGGTGTCCACGCAGACCTGGCATGCGGACGCTGACGAACCCACCCGTGCCCGCTGGCACGGCCACACTGCAATAAAGACACTGGTGGTCCCCGCTGGCGTGGCTCAGTGGTTGAGCGTCCACCTGTGAACCAGGAGGGCACGGTTTGACTTCCGGGTCAGGGCCCAGGCCCAGGCTGCAGGCTCAATCCCCCGTGCGGGGTGTGCGGGAGGCAACCGGTCCACGATTCTCCCTCATCATGGATGTTTCTCTCTCTCCCCCTTCCTCTCTCAGGTCCACACAAATATATTTTTTTAATGATAATAATAAATAAAAAATACTGTTGGAAGCCGGGAAGGAACAAGAAGAGAAGAGGAGGAGATAAAAAGAGAAAGAGCGGGAGAGCCAGGAGGAGCAGAAGGCCGTGAAGGGCGGGGGGACAGAAGTGGGGGGGAGGGGAGAGGGAAGGAGAGGCCTGGGCCCCGATCTGCTCTGAGCATCACCGTTGAGCAGAAGATAACTGTGTGTGTGGGACCTACACGGAGAGGTAACGACGCGGCTGGGACTCAACCCGCTCTCTGCTCTGGAACAGCTGCCCCAGAACTCGCGCCTCGGCCAGCGCTCTCGCCACTGCGGGTTGTGCCAAGTTGGGGAGTCTTCGGATGCTCCTGGCTGGGCTCAGGGTCCCTCTTCTGCCACAAGGGCCAGGCGAGAAATAAAACAAGGCAGGTGAGGGGACCTGCTTGGGGCCGAGAGATCTGCGTGGGAATACACCTGGGACTGACACACAGAGCCACTGCAGAACGGTCCGGAGACAGCGTGCTGCCTGGTCCCCGGCAGACACGGAGGGTGTGAGTTACCGGCGTGCGGTGCTGCACGCTGACTGGCTCCTCTGCGGCCGAGGGAGGGTTCCGGGGAGTGTTCTGTGTCGGAGAGGCTGGGCCCGCTGGTGACTGGAGACCTGTGGGCACACCACCCTCCCAACAGCCTCCGCAGCCCCGTGTCCTGGCCTGAGAGTTGAACACCACAGGCGGGAAGAACAATCCAGCATCCTCGGTGCCCACGCGTGTGTGGCACTGTCCTATGGAACACAGACGGGCGAGCTGTGGGTCCTCACTGGGCCTTGGTGCCGTCTCCCCCGATGGGCTGGTGCTGCCTGCCTTACGGGTTGGCTTGCTTTCTCATACATCCATTTTTTAAAAAATATGTTGTATTGATTTTTTACAGAGAGGAAGGGAGAGGACGAGAGAGTTAGAAAGGTCGATGAGAGAGAAACACTGAGCAGCTGCCTCCTGCACACCTCCCACTGGGGATGTGCCCGCCACCAAGGCACGTGTCCTTGACCGGAATCGAATCTGGGACCTTTTGGTCCCCAGGCCGACGTTCTATCCACTGAGCCAAACCCGTTTCAGCCTCACACATCCATTCGTCAGCTGCCCTCCGCGTCCCTCCACTGTGCCAGGTGCTGCCATGGGCACTGGGGCCACCACGGCCACGGCCAGGCTCCCGGGGCCCCCACTTTCTACCTGTGGACTCAAATCAGACCAGTGGCGTCCCATCGGGGAGCCAGGAGGACAGGGTGGACAATGACGGTGGCTGGGAGGGCTCTGCGTACAGCCGGGGAACCAGCCGGCAGGGAGGCGGCAGGGGCAGCGGGTCCGGACGAGGGGGCGCCTGGCTCTGACAGCAGTGGGGTTCCTCAGGGGAGCCTCAGGGGCAGAGGAGGACCACACCCCACTGTCCACCAGGAAACGGTGACGATGGAGCAGCCGCTGTGGCAGAACTGGCCCTGCTTCCCGTGGGCCCCGCTTCACCGCCTCCTCATCACCACAGTAGCTGGGCCTCTTCTTTTTTCCTAACTACGTTTTCATTGATGTCAGAGAGGAAGGAAGAGAGCACGAGAAGCATCCACGATGAGAGAGAATCAGCGATCGGCTGCCTCCTGCACGCCCCGCTCTTGGGATCGAGCCCGCAAGCCAGGCCTGTGCCCCGACCCGGAATCGAACCGTGACCTCTTGGGTCATAGGTCAATGCTCAACCCCTGAGCCACGCCAGCCGGCCCAGCTGAGATGTTTCTTGACCCAGCAAACCCCATGCTGAAGAGGGCCACTGTGCCCGGATCTCTGGGACCCGAGGCCAGGCCCGTGTCCACGGGTGGCCACGGAAGATACCCACCCGACGTCTCCCACCCGGACTTGGCCCTGACAGCCAGGGGTCCAACGTTCTGGAGAAAGTCAACGAGACTTCGGTGCGGAAACCCTACGGTGCTCGGAGCCGACGCCGAGTGGGAGCGTGTCCAAGCGTCCAGGCGTCCAGACGGGGATCGGGCGGCTCCTGCAGCAGCCGGATGGCCCTGAACTTGATCTTGAAGGACGTTGGGTGCTCCTGGCTCTGAGTGACCAGCCGCCTGGAGAGCGTGGACACCTCCCAGCTGCCCCCTCCTCTGTCTCCTCGCCGGAAATGGGTGTCAAGCATGTGCAACTCAGGCCACCAACACGTTCATTCACCGGATGCTCTGAGCCGGCCAGGCTGCGGGGCGCCCAGCTGGCACCTGCAGGGCCTCGCAGCCTCAGCACCCCCTCACTGGAGGCCAGGCCAGGACGCAGGTGACAGAGACCGAGTCCCGGACTCATGCGGAGCGGCCAGCGGGGCTGCGCAGGTGTGCGGGCTCCTGCTGTGGTCTCAGATGTCAGGCGATGGGGGGGCCGTTCATCCACAACTAGGCGTTGGTGAGCCGGCCTCCCCTGCCCGCACGCCAGGTAACTAGCTGCCCTCTGGTCCGACCGCCCTGCTCTTTCCTGCCGAACGTCTGCTCTCAGCAGGAGGTGACAGGAACCACCGACCATCTCTGCACGCTCCCCGCTGCGCCCTCCTGTGAAGCGGAAAGACGCGACAAACATGGCCTCTGGCAGGGAGTGGGCCAGAGTGCTCCAGGAGACAGATGCAGCAGGCGCTGTAAGCAGCAGGCACACTGCGTGTGAGGAACAGGGCACCCACTGTGTGTGAGGTACAGGCACCCACTGGGTGTGAGAAATAGGGCACCCACTGTGTGTGAGAAATAGGGCACCCACTGTGTGTGAGGAGAGGGCACCCACTGTGTGTGAGGAGAGGGCACCCACTGTGTGTGAGAAATAGGGGCACCCACTGTGTGTGAGAAATAGGGCACCCACTGTGTGTGAGGAGAGGGCACCCACTGTGTGTGAGAAATAGGGCACCCACTGTGTGTGAGGTACAAGCACCCACTGTGTGTGAGGTACAGGCACCCACTGGGTGTGAGAAATAGGGCACCCACTGTGTGTGAGGAGAAGGCACCTACTGTGTGTGAGAAATAGGGCACCCACTGTGTGTGAGGTACAGGCACCCACTGGGTGTGAGAAATAGGGCACCCACTGTGTGTGAGGTACAGGCACCCACTATGCGTGTGAGGAATAGGGCACCCACTGTGTGTGAGGTACAGGCACCCACTATGCGTGAGAAATAGGGTACCCACTGTGTATGAGTAATAGGTACCCACTGTGTGTGAGGAGAGGGCACCCACTGTGTGTGAAGTACAGACACCCACTATGTGTGAGAAATAGAACACCCACTGTGTGTGAGAAATAGGGCACCCACTGTGTGTGAGGTACAGGCACCCACTGGGTGTGAGAAATAGGGCACCCACTGTGTGCGAGAAGGCACCTACTGTGTGTGAGAAATAGGGCACCACCCACTGTGTGTGAGGTACAAGCACCCACTGTGTGTAGATGTGGATGCCCCCTACTTAGTAGGACACACTTTCTTTTCACCCAGGCCATTTCTAGGAGAGTCCAGAGAAGTTTCCAGAAGGAATGCCTGGGGTCAGACCCTGTTCCTGGGCCTCAAGGCCCGCAGCCTGCAGGCAACAGCAGCGACTCGGCCGCAGAGGTGCCCCCTGCGAGCGGTGATGCAGGGCAGGGAGTGTGGGGGACACCTGGGCTCGCCCCGGCCCTGCCAGCCAGCCTTCCGTTCTCTGGGCTTCTGCCTGCTGGTGCCAAAGTGAGGGGGTTGGAAGAGGGGGTGTCCACGCCGCTGCCTGCTGCTCCCTCGGTTCCTACTTGGGGGGTCCTCCTGGGCTCGGGGCTGCAGGGTCCCAGCCCAGGACGGGACCCGGGTCGGCTGTGGGGTTCAGAGGAGCGGGGGAAAGGCAGGGAGAACCATTTGCAGATGGACATCTCTGTGGGCGGTTTCCGCCATGTCCCGGCTGCCATCGGACAAAGCCATGACACCCACATTTTTGTTTTAAGCATTTTATTTTTTTTATTGAGTTTCTACAGAGAGGAAGGGGGAGGGATAGAAAGTCAGAAATATCGACGAGAGAGAAACATGGATCAGCTGCCTTCTGCACACTCCCTGCTGGAGATGTGCCTGCAACCAAGGTACATGCCCTTGACCGGAATCGAACCTGGGACCTTTCGGTCCACAGGCCGATGCTCTATCCACTGAGCCAAACCGGTTTCGGCTCATATCTTTGTTCTAAATCTGAGCCCTCAGAGGGTCAGGTCCACAGGCAGCCGCGGGGGGTAGGGCCCCCAGCTGGGAAGGAAGGGCAAAAGTCATGCAGGTGTTTTGAAAACTGTCACTTTAAAATATGGGGCAACCACTCCCGGGCTTCCAGGCAGGGCCAGCCCCCGCTGACCGGGAAAGGAGCCGGTGGGGAGCAAGCCCGCGCC
The DNA here is from genome assembly GCA_027563665.1 of Antrozous pallidus. Lineage (NCBI taxonomy): Eukaryota > Metazoa > Chordata > Mammalia > Chiroptera > Vespertilionidae > Antrozous > Antrozous pallidus. The sequence continues at coordinate 123,774,884 of CM050510.1, forward strand.
CCATGCTCATGCGCCCTGAGCTGTGCGTGGGGGGTTTGTGCTCATTTTGCAGAGAAAGAGAACCGCCCGATCCTCTTCACACCAGCGTGCAAGGGAGAGCGTGCGGACAGAGCAGGTATGCACACCACAGCGGGTCCCGGGCTGTGTCCTGATGCTGACACCCCCAAATCTGCCCTGTCCGCCTAGGAGGGGAACTAACTGGATTTCCTGACACTTCACAGATGATGACTTTGGAGAACGTGAGAAGCCCACCACGTGGCCGTGGGCTGTCCTTCCGGCCACGAGAGGGGTCGAGGGGTTACATTTCATGATCTGAGTTGCACAGACATCACGTGGGTAGCTTTTAAATCCCAGTAGTTTCTTTTCTTTCTTTCTTTCTTTCTTTCTTTCTTTCTTTCTTTCTTTCTCTCTCTCTCTCTCTCTCTCTCTCTCTCTCTCTCTCTCTCTCTCTTTCTTTTTAATATCTGCCAAACAGAACAATGCGACCCTTTCAAACCCCCCAGAGACCAACTATTAAAACCACAATTTACAACTGTGCGTATCATCTAACGTGTTAACCAGGTGTCCCCGTGTTATTGTTTGAAACTCTACCTCGGTTTAAATCAAATGAAGAAAAGCCAAAAGCCCAATTAAAATCCCACATTGCCTCTTTACCGAGGGGAGGCGGGCGACATTTGTTAGAGATTTAATGGCCGAAATCTCATGAAACGCTAGACCGTCCTTTTTTTCTTCCCAGTTTCTTATTTCTTGCTTCAATTCTCACAGCTTCCTGGCATTTCCTGCTCCTAACTGAAGAAACACACACGTACACTCACACACACACACACACACACACACACACACACACAGCAGAATAAGTCTAGGAATTTCTGGCTTAATTTTAGTAGCATCTTGGACACTCCGGCCAAGTTCGACAACCGAGTGTTGTCATGGGATATTAAAATCGTGCCGTGGGCCCATTTAGGCGATTATTCCCCTTAATAAGTTCCATGCCGCGCCGGACCCTCCCTGCCAACATGTGTCCATTGTGTTTACTCGCTCGGTGACAACAAATATCTGTTGCTAAGCTCCAGAAACTGAGCCCAGCCCAAACACCTCCCGGTGCGGCAGACACCGAGCGAGGTAATGCGGGACCCGGGGCCTAATGATTTCCAGACTCCGACTGCCTGTCTTTGTCTCCGGCCACTCCCCCCAGCCCACCCTGACCCTGACACGCTCTACCCTTGTGGCTTTCTCCTTGGAGTTGGTGGCCACCTCCCTGCCCATCACAGAACCTCCCTGAGGTCCCTCCCTGCCCGGCCAGCCCACCTCTCTCTCCCACCTGCTGTGCCATCAGGCAAACCCACAGGTTCCGCTAGGCCTGGCCCGCCGCCGCTCTGTCCTTCTCCAGGGGAGAACGGGGAGGCCACAGGATGTTCCCTGGCCCCCGCTGGGCTGGAATCACTAGGATAATCTGATAAATCGGATCAATTTTTTCCTTTCACACAAATCGTGGAACGGCAAAAAAAAAAAAAGAAAAGAAAAGAAAGCAAGTGTCAGTTACAGCACATCTGTTCTCCTTTACGCCTTATTTAAGAAAATAATTCTTGCCAGATTTCTACCCACCCATAATAATTACCCCGTTTTTACAGATGTGGTTTTTAACAGCTTCATTTTGGCCCCGACTCTTTTATACAATTTGCAGAGAATGTGCTTCTTGGCTCACAAACGCGTTCGGAGTTGGCAATCGAGAGACCGGGCTCCAGCAACGAGTTCCCAGAACCCAGCCCGTCAGGGATGCTTTTACTCGCCAAATAGGGAGGGTGGACGCGATCACTCTCGTCGTTGCCATCATCATCATCATCATCATCATCATCATCTGGGTCATCAACATTAGCAGCAGTGCAACCCTTACAAGTTTCGCACTTGAGTGTTTAACTTGGCCATCACGCCGGGGTTGCTTGTCTTTCTTCTCGGTGACCCCCTCCCATTCTGAGCTCCAACCCGGAGTGGGGCTGCTCTCTGGATGCAGGACAAGAGGTGAAACATTTCCCCGGGGAGGGCCCAACAGCTCTCACACCTGCCCTGGGCCGCTGGGGGCCTCAGACCCAGCCCTGGCCTCGCTGAGGTCCCAGCACCCCCCAGGATAAAGCAGACAGGGCCGGGCCACAGGCAAGGGCCTGGCTCACACCGGCAATCACACAGGACGTGAGGTCAGGACGAAGCACATCGTGCAGAGCACGGGTGTGGGAATTCTGGGCACGCCCCGAGGAGCCGCGGTGAACAGCGTGGGACCCAGGCTGGGATCGTGGCCGGAGGAACGAGGGACGGAGAGTGTGCAACATTGCAAGGCCGTTGTCAGTGGGCAGTGTCCCTGAGTGCGCGCGGCAGACGTGGGTGGCCTGGGCAGGTGGGGAAACTGAGGCCCAGGGGTGGCAGGGTGAAGCTCCTGCATGTGTAGGCATTGTGTGGTGCTCAGGCCTGAGTCTTGTACCTTCTGAGAGACCACAACGGGCGCCCCCGCCAGGGCATACCTGGGCACGCAGCCTCAGAGGCCCAGGACTCCAAGGCCGGGGCCTCCCAGCTCAGGGGGGGCCCTGCTGCTGCGAGCTGCCTGGGCCAGAGGTCAGACTCTCCCGGTGGCAGGTCACGAGGCCCTTACTCGCAATCGCGGGGAGCGTGCTCACCCAGGGCAGGCAAGCCCCCAGCCCGGCCCAGGCGCCCACGATGCCCAGGCCTGATGGCCCCAGAGGGGCTAGACATTCGCCCCCGCACGGGAGTTCGCTGGTTCTGTTCTCCCTTCCGCTCCGCGCCCTGTCTACACAGGCATGGGGACGAATCTTGTTTTTTCCTGTCCACCAGAAAACAAAACCGATCCCAGCAATCACGCCAGCACACAGCACTCCCTCCGGGGTGAATCGGAACGTCCTAAACGTGCAGACAGGCGCGGCCGCCCGGGCAGGAGAGGGGGCAGCACCCACACCTGGAACAGACGGCATCCGGGAGAGCAGGAAGGCCAGCATCGCCAGGAAGGAAACCGGAAACGGAGCGTGAGCTGCCCCTTTCCTTTCAATGTGCTTCCGGAGTATTTCCACCTGCCGGAACCCTGCTCTCAAACTGCGGTTGGACCCTCCACTGCCCCAGGTCTGTTTCTGCCTTCCCCTCCTCCTCCCCCTCTTCCTCCCTCTCCCCCTCTTGCTGGTGGGTGCTGCCCTCACCTGCCCCACTCCTGCCAGGCTCCCGGCCGCCTGGGTGGAAGCTCAGGGGTCAAGTTCATAGTCAGGTGCTGGGTCCCTAGGAGGGATAGTTCAAGGTGTGCAATGAAGGACACAGCGCCCCGCTCAGGTGGGCGTCGGGCACCTTGGTGGCAACACGCAGGGCCTGCTGAGGGCGGAGCAGCCTGGCTCCCTTAATTAATTTAGATGAGATTCAGCCGCCTCGCCTACTTAATTCACTCGGCGGCCTTGAGCTGCAGAGATGAGCGCCGGGAGCCAGGGAGAATCTCCTGACTTGGTGTTCCCGTGGCCCCGACAACAGGCACGGCGAGCCCCGGGGCCCCCATGCCCACCACCGGGCTTCGGCTGGGCCCGGCCCCGGGGACCCCCCACCGACGGCGCCCCTACAAGTGCGGGAGCCGCGCGGCCCGTGTTCCGTGCCCTGGCCCTGCCCTGCGCTGGGTGGTCTGGGGCCCGCCCGCCTCCCAGCTCATCTGCCTGCAGCCGCCCTCGCCGTGTCAGCGCCAATAATTACCGGGCGGCGCTCCTCGGAGCTGCCAGTCCCCGGGATGGGATTAGATGGCAGAGGCCGGGCGCGTTTTCGCAGTCAGTTAGCGTAGCCACCGGGGGCCTCGCCGGGGCCTACAGCGGAGCCGCGGCGAACTTCCCTCTCCCCTTCCTTATTACGGGGCTTAATAACAGCAGGCAGTGTATTAATATGGAGGAGATCAAGAGATTATTGATTAGAGACGCTCGCCTAATATCCCCTGTCCGTCATGTCGCGCGGCAGCCCTTTCATGGTGCGGCGTGGCAGGCCATTTAAATATTCATGATCGCGTGGGCTTTGTACCTCCGCGGCTGCATTTCTAATTAATCTGTCAAAAGAAATACAATATGCCCGCAAGCCTTATTATGATAAGGGTCAGGCGAAACAGAGATGGCCTGGCGAGGCCTAAGGGGTAATTAATTATAACAATGCGGTGTTTACCTGGCGCGGTACCTGCGGCCGAGCGCGCCGCCAAATGAGCCGCCCGCGTTTGAAGCCGCCCGACCTGCCAGCCTCGATCATCCTGACGGGCGGCGAGAGCCGGGAGCCGCCTGTGTAACAACATAATCAGCAATTACGGCTGCGAAACGGGGGGACGGGGGGGGGGGGGGATCTTATCTCATTAGAAAAGCCCCAGCAGAAAGTTTTTTTTTTTTTTCCCTCTTCCTTCGTTCTTTCTTTCTTTTCGTTCTGTCACCGGCTCCTTTCTTTTCGAATTCAAATGACGCCGGCTCTTAAAGGTGAGGGATCTCGAGTCTAATTCAGGGGGGGGGGCCCGGAGAGCCGGCCTAATTAGCGGTGTGCTTTGGCTAAAATAGGAATGACATTTGTTCCAGCTTGCCGGGGCCCTATTAATCGAGGGTGTCAGAATGAAACATTAAGTGTATCATTCTTCTGCCAATTTATTTCTGTCATTATTGTTTCTTTTTATTTCCTCTGCCCCATTATGGTCACTAATTCCTCCCCGCTTTTATGAGCCTCCCTAATGCGGGGAAGCCTTTAATGAACTCCGAAAACTCAGGCACAAACTCTGAAATTAGAACGCCAGCCGCTGTCAGGGCGGCCCGGCACCCCTCTTCTGTCAATTTATCTCCGTCGTGATTTTCCCTTTATTCCCTGCCACATTATGCCCACCAGTTTAATTCCATTTTTATGTGACTTGTTAATGCGAATTTTAGGTGGCTTTTAATCACCTCCAAATTTGTAGAATATCACAATAAATCATAACTGTATCCCCTCTTATGACAATTTATTTCTGTCATTATTTTTTATTTCTCCTTCCTTATTACGACTCCGGGTTCCTTCGCCTCCTCGGTGACCTTTACGTGGCTGCATGGGAAGCGGGGAGTGCCGGAGAAACTTGGCTAACTCGAAAGAAAGAAGAAATGTTAGACGGGGCCTGAACTCTCCCGGCCCCAGGGCACCCTCCCGCCTTGTCCGCAGGTGCGGGTCTCCCAGGAGCGAGGTGCTCACTGGGCATTTCGGGACCCAACGTGTTGCTGGGGGGAGACACAACATGACACAGAAACACCCCGGGGTTGGGAAGAGAGAGAGAGGGGAGGGGAGACAAGGGGTTGGGTTTGGGGAAAGGTCGCTCCTGTGATTGCCGCCAAGGCTCCAAGGATGGTGCAACTTGGCGGGGGGGGGACAGTCGCTCGGCTGCGTCGTGGCTATTGATCTTGGCCTCTCAAGTTCATCTTTGAAAGGAGGGGTCAGCGAAGTGTGGCCCGTGGCCCAGAGCGGACCCCACCACCTTGTCCTGGGCAGCCCAGGAACGAGGGATGGGTTTTATGTTCCTACGTGGTTAGGAAAGCAGAGCAAAGGGAGAAGGTCTGTTGCATGTGGAGATCCCAGGATGCTTACATGTCAGCGCCTCTCAGTCAAGTGTCACTGGAACGCCACGGGACAGTCTGTGACGTCCCGCCCATGGCAGCGTTCGTGTTAGGATGTAGTGTGGAGTGTTTCCTCTCGGGACCCGTACAGAGAGAGGCAGTGGGCCCCGTCTTAAGGAAAACCATCCGTTAGCAGTGCTGGCGCTGCTTCAGAAGGACGTGGACAGAGACTCAGGTACCGAATTCGGAGAGTTCGCAGAGGGGCTCTAGGAGGCTGGGTCGTGAGGATGCTGAGCTTCCATGTCCCATTGCTGAGGTGTGCCCCGGATGGCGGAACCCATGTTTGGGGGAAGGGCTTGCATTCATTTATGGCTTCAAAAACTAGGTGAGGGATTCAGCTCTGTCAGGGCGATGGTGTCAGAGTGTCAGGCCCCTGAGCAACGGAGATGTGGAAGGCACAGTCGCCCTGGCTCTCCATGGCAAGGAGCGCAGATTTGATTCCTGTCAGTGGAAGAACTTCAGACAGCCTGAGTAATGAGAGTGAGGGTGGAGGGAAGTCTAGGTGGGAGTGGAGGGAAGTCTAGGGTCAGAGGGTCATCATTAATGATGACCCCAGCCAGGCCGAGTGATTGACACATTTTATTTCTAATTGAAGCTTAATCAGGACCAAGGATGAGATTCCCATATCCTTTCTCTCTCTCTCTCTCTCTCTCTCTCTCTATCTCTCTCTCTCTCTCTCTTTCTCCCCCCACCCTTCTTCCTCTCCTTTCTGCTCTGAAATCAATAAAAAATGTATTTAAAAAGTAAATAATTAAAAAATAAAAATGTTATCTTTATTGTTGGAAGTATTAGAGATGTCTCTCTTTTCTCCCCACTGACCCCTTCTAGCCTGCCCCCGTGCCCCTGCCCCAGGCCCTCACCACTCTATTGTTTATGTCCATGGGTTATGCAGGTATGCATGGAAATTTATATAGACATACATTATATCTATATATGTATATAGATATATAGAATCTTAAGGAATATATATAAAAGTATTAGAGCTAATAAATGAGATGCAAGATAGAATTATATCTATATGCTAGCATTGAACAACTCAAACAAAATTAAGAAAGCAGTTCCATTTATAGTAGCATTAAAAAAAGTTAAATACTTAGGAGTAAATTTAACAAAACAAATAGAAGACCGTGTACTGAAAACTACAAAAAAGTCATGGACAACATTAAGGAAGACCTCAGTAAATGGCAAGACCTCCCATGTTGATGGACTAGATGACCGCAGATGGTAAAGTGGCCATACTCCCCACGTTCATCTACAGAACCACGGCACTCTCTATCAAAATCCCAGCTAGCTTTCTTACAAAAAATAACAAACAAAGTTGACTTTTAAAATTGATCCTAAATATATATATGGAGAGTCAAGGGACTCAGAATAGTCAAACAAAACTTGAAAAAAAAATCAAAGTTGGAGGATTAACTCTTCTCGATTTTAAAACAACGGAAGGCAACAAAAATTAAGGCAGTTGGTATTGGCATCAGGATAGGCATATAGATCAATGGAATAGAATTGAGAATCTAGAAGTAAGCCCATTTATTTTTTGCCAATAGACTTGTGTTAAATACCAAAGACATTTCAAGGGAGAAAGAATAGTCTTTTCAACTACTACTCCAAGTAGGTTTCTATGTCCAAAAAAATGAAGTTTGACCTCTCCCTCACACCATATACAAAAATTAGCTTGAATGCATTAGACTCCTAAATGTAAGCGCTGACACTATAAAATTCTGAGAAGGAAACACGAGTTTAAATCTGTGTGACCTTGGGTTAGGCAGTGTTTCTTAGATCTGACACTAATGCATAAGTGAGCAAAGGAAATACATCAATTTGGCTTCATCAAAATGGAAAACGTTTGTGCTTCAAAGGACAGTATCAAGAAAGTGAAAGGAGGGGAAAGGGGGACATGTGTAATACTTTCAACAGTAAAGAATTATTTTAAAAAGATAAAAAGTAAGTTAAAGGAGCACTCTAAATGGGAGAGAAAATTGGCACATCATTACAGGTCTGTGGTATCCAGAATATATAAGCCATCAACAATCGAAATGCAAATAACTCAACTTAAAATATGCAAAGAATTTGAATAGACATTTCTCTAAAGAATATATAAAAAATGGCCAATAACCACATGAAAAGATACCATCATTAGTCGTTAGAAAAATGCAAAACAAAACTGCTTCCCACCAACTACGATGACTACAATAAAAATTTAAAAAAGACAGAAAATAACAATGTTAGTGCGAATGTGGAGAAACTGGAACCCTCCTATATTGCTGGTGAGAATGTAAAATGGTGCCGCTACTTTGGAAACGTCTGGAAGCTCCTCATTTGACTCAGAAATTCCACTCTGAGGTATAGACTAAAAGAATGGAAAACATGTATCCACACACGTGTTCACAACAGCATTATTCATACCAGCCGAAGAATGGACACAACACAGACGTGCACACACTGCCCAGCAGATAACACAGGGATCTGTCCAGCCATACGCAGGAGTGAAGACCTGTTATGAAATTGTTGAACTTGGAAAACATCACTCTAAGTGCAGGAAGGCCAACACTGAAGCCCACAGGTGTGTGATTCCACATCATTCACATGTTCAGAACAGGCAAGTCCATGGAGACAGGAAGCAGAGGAGGCTCGCTGGGTGAAGGAGAAAATGAGCTGCAGGGATTTGGGCGGATTGACGAAAATATTCTCCAATTAGACAGGGGCAATGTTGGCACAAACTTGTGACTAGTCTAAAACCATTGACGTGTCACTGCAAAAGGTTGAATTTTCTGGCATGTAATGCCATCTTTTAAAAGACTATGTAATTGTCGTAAAACTAAGACGACACTGATTCCTCTCCGATTATCGGGCATCTCTGTTCACCTTGTACACCCCCCAGCGCTGTCTCCTGCTCTCTGTAACTGTGGTGTGTATGTGTGTGTGCACATACACACAACACACAAATACACTGCAAATCACAATGGGGTAATGCAGCGTAAACTATAAATCTGCATCCTCTTAATAACCACATAGTATTGTACCGTATGCTTATTTCATAATTTTCCCAACCAGCTTTTTACTCTATAAGGTTTCCGTTGTTTGAAATATTTTCCTTTTATAAGCCATTTAGAAGAAAACTATCTTTATATTTATCTTTCCTTCATGCCCTCATGTTGATCATTGGGAATAAAATCGAAGAGACTGAATAATATTGAAGTCTGTATTTTGTTGGGACAATTTCCTTCACAGAATTTGGACAAATACCTTTCTTCCTGATCATTGAGAAGCTCCGTCTCTTCATATGAGACTCATCATTAAATCCTATTGTATTTGAGGCCCAGGCAGGGATCCCTGCACATTGAAAGGATGTTAAGGAGAAGGTGGCCGGTGGGGAGGGACTGGGAGAGATGGGTCAGACACACCCTGGAGCCAACCTCCAGAGGCCCCTCCCTCCCTGGCCAGCTACATGTAGGGCACTGCCAGGGCTCGAAGGGTGTCTGCGGAGTGAGCAGGGTCCCTCCAGCAGGTGGGGTCCCTCGGCCAGACCTGGGGTGATTGGGCTGAAACTGGCAGTGCGACATCCCCTGGGGGGTCCTAGAGTCTGAGAGGGCACTTTGCAAAGTTGCTGCCCCTCTGTAGCTCCTGCATTGAGCGTGTGCCCCCTAGTGGTCAGTGTATGTCATACCTACCAGCCGAAAGGCCAGTTGGCCGGTCGCTTAGCCTTTTATATGTATAGATTGTGCTTATTTTGTGTTTTTGCCTATTTTTATTATTCTTTTCACTCTCCTGCAAAAGTAATATGTCAGGTTAACTTTTCTTTTCTTATAACGAGTGGTTCTTCACTTCTTTCCATTCGCTTAATTCCATTTCCATCTCTTTGACCATTTTTGCCCTGAGGTGTGAACCTTTCTCAGTTGATTTGAAGGAAATCTTTATGTGGTAAGACCCCACCTCTTTCTCTGGGAAATGCATTTTCTAGTCTGTCACGTGTCTGCATTTTCCCTGTCGATTCTTGCATGTGGTTTATTTGCATTGCCTTTGCTTTCACGTCTGCTTGTTTGCTAATGCAAATGTAATTTTTCCCTCGCTAAATCTCTTCAGTTTTTCTGCTTATGATTTCACCCTCTCATCTCAGCTTAAAAGTGTCCACCTTCTCAAGACCATTTATTTATTCTTCTACTTCACTTGTGGCTTTACTCTTTCTAGTAAAGCTATTATACATCCGGACTTAATTCTGACATATGAGGAGCAGGAAGCTGCTGGCCCATGGGGTGTCCTTGTGGAAATAAGAGAAAATAGAATAAATAGGTTAATAGACTATTATTTCTTAGTAGCAATCATAGGCACAAATTAATTTTTTTTCAAAATAACTTAATAGAAAATGAATAATAGTAATTACTCAGTGGTTCATGCCATACCAAAAGTACTTACAGGTTAACTGTAATTCAGCAATATTATTCTGATACATCAGGGGTCGGCAAACTCATTAGCGAACAGAGCCAAATATCAACAGTGCAACGATCGAAATTTCTTTGGAGAGCCACATTTTTTAAACTTAAACTTCTTCTAACGCCACTTCTTCAACACAGACTCACCCAGGCCGTGGTGTTTTGTCGAAGAGCCACCCTCAAGGGGCCAATGAGCCGCATGTGGCTCGCGAGCGCGGTTTGCCGTTATGATAGATGAAACAGCAAATGATGTAAATTAGAGAATGAAACGTTCGAACTCTTGAGCAGGACACTAATGGTCGTAGGCGTGTATTGTTGTAGGTTTCATTTTCTTTATTGATGTATTTGATTGTGTAACCGTGGATGCGTAGACGAGGCCCCCCTGGGCAGAGGCCCTGGTCGCAGTCCATGTTTCCAGGCTAACAGATCGTTCAATACGCGAACCCGTTCCCTCCTCAGGTCAGAAGCAGGACGGCGCCCCTCTCCCTCTCCAGGGTGGCCCCTCGCTGTCTCAGGCAGGAAACCGGTCAGAGCCTACGTGCTTCTGTTCAGGAGTCTTTGCGGCCATTGGCCTGAAAATTCTCAAGTGCAAACCTCTGAGTACCCAACTTCGGAGTCCAGACTCAAAACACCAACAGGGGAAACTTCCGCTAAACGAGGATCCTGTGAAAGACAGATGTGTGGTTGTCCTTGTGAGGGCACACCTGGATGTCCGCCTGCGGCACCCCAGTGATTCCGGGGCTCCCCCCGCTGCACCTCCCAAAGGCCTACCCAGGGGCCCCGTCGTCACGTGTTAATCAACTGTTTTTCACATTGATGTAAAATGCCACCTCGCCCAGCCAGAGTGGCTCAGTGGTTGAGCATCATCCCGTGCACCAGAAGGCCGCCAGTTTGATTCCCAGTCATGGCACATTTCCAGATTGTGGGCTTGATCTGCAGTAGGGGCCGTTGAGGAGGCCGATCAGTGTTTCTCTCTCATCCATGTCTCTCTATCTATCTATCTATCTATCTATCTATCTATCTATCTATCTATCTATCTCTGTCTCTATCTCTCTCTCCTTGTCCCTTCCTCTCTCTAAAATCAATAAAAACTTATTTAAAAATAAAAAGAAGGATGCCACCTAAAAACATGTGCTGATTTGCTGTGCATATTTGGGTCCTTTTTTATTCTTCTGGTGGTTGGTTTTCCCCATTGTATAGGCACCACTACTGCACCGTGTTCATTTCCCAGGAAACATCTGGCGTATGGTACAATCATGTCCTCTTCAATATTCACACTGGTGTTTTTTTGTTTGTTTTTAAGTAGGATCTGATGATTGCATGCTTATTAAACTTGTAACTAATTTAGTCTCTTTCTAAAACCTCCCCCACAAAGGAGTCCTGCTGGACTTTTACTGGAAGAGGTTTATTGAGCACAGAAAATAATTTAGGGGGGCGGGAAGGGGGGGGGCTCTCACCTTTCCCATGGGAGCCTTTTGAAGAGCGAGGTCTGCACCTCCATTTGTTCAGGTCTTGTTTCCACCTCGGACCGAACTTTCAGAGATGTCCTCGAATTCTTCCTTCTCGGCAACTTTTTTAGGCGGTTCGTAGAGCGGTTTCGCTATTGCTGATGGAAACCTATTTCCCCTATTATCCAATGATTGCCATTGGCTTATAAGAAGGCAGATGGATTTCTATTTTAAATTATGTTGGTCACTGAAATCATATTTCTGATATTTATAGTAATCCTATTAAATTCTTAAATTTCAAAAAAATCTATTTATTTTTTAGAAATAGTGAAAAGCACGCTCCCCCCGTCCTGGGGGGCTCTGTTTCCTGTTCTCCACTGAGCTCTGGGCTCAGGTGAGCGCTGCCTCAGGGACCCAGTGGGACCCAGCAGACAGGCTGGCAGCGGATGTGCCAAGAACACACCCAGCGGGTGACTCCGGCTGGCCCCCACGCCTCAGTGATCATCTCCCTCCCCCAGGCCTCGCAGGCCCAGCTTCCCCAGGCTGCAGACCACTCAGAATAGGGCGCCTCTGAGGGTAGCCAAGGGTCCCCAGGTGCTCCTCCTGTTGCAGACAAGGTCACAGGGTCACCCATGAGCCAGCTCCTCCCACAGAGCCCTCTGAGCTAAGGGCTTCCTTTTACTTAAAAGAACTCAAGTTCCCCCAAAGTACATGGAGGTTGTCCCCAAACGGCCAGCAGTGAAGGGGAACCAGGAGTCCCCCTGTCACTCAGCGATGGAGGAATGGATGAGGCAGAGGTTTCAGAAGGGCTGTGTGGGTGCTGAGACCAAGCTCAAGTTCTCTTCCCTGTTCACTGACACATGAAGCACCTATTGTGTGCCACACCCGGTGCTGCACCGCAGAGATGGAGACAGACAGGGATGGAGGCACAGTGGAAGCCTCGCGGAGCCGAGAACAGTCTGACTTGGGTGCTGACGGCCGGCCCAGCCGTGAGGTGGCACGAGTGCCCAGTAGACTCAGGAAGAGTTGTAGGTGTCGGAGGCAGGTTCGGGGTGCAGCTGGGGGGCAGTGGGAAGAACATCCAGCTGTAACCTGCCTCAGGAGCACAGACCACACCCCACACCCCAGGAGCGTATGCATCACCTCATCCCCGGCTGCCAGCAGGTGGATGAGCTGCCCACAAAAGGGGTTTTCTGGGACCCTCTGTACGTGGCTATAAACTAGAAATGCCAGAGGTTCTAGGGATTTTAATTTTTTTAAATATATATTTTATTGATTTTTTTTTTACAGAGAGGAAGGGAGAGAGATAGAAAGTCAGAAACGTCGATGAGAGAGAAACATTCATCAGCTGCCTCTTGCACACCCCCCACTAGGGATGTGCCTGCAGCCCAAGGTACATGCCCTTAACCAGAATCGAACCTGGGACCCTTCAGTCCGCAGGCCGACGCTCTATCCACTGAGCCACACCGGTTTCGGCAGGGATATTAATTTGTAATTTTAGAATAAACTCGGCAATCTTCTGGCTTAACTTTCAAAGAGGGTTGCCTGTGAGCGTTTCAGCCCCTTATAGAATGGAGCGATCTTTGCTGGGACTGGAGCAAAGCCTCCAAGCCCAGGACGACACCCGAACACAGGCTCCCTGGAAACACCCCCAGTTCTTGGAGATCTGGGTAGTAACAGTGCTGGGAGGGACAGAGGGGAGCTGGCGGTGCCGGGAGCAAGGGAGGAACAGGGGCTACTGTGGCGTCACCTGGAAGGTTTCATTAGAAGCAAGACCCTAAACATCCAGCAAGTTGCTCCTTATCCCCCACCACCTTGTCCTTTCAGCGCCCTACAGGCTAATGATCGCGAGAGGGGATTAAAGCCCCTGCTTTTAAAGAAAGACGACTTCCCACTTGAATTACTTTAAACACACCACTTTGCCGCTAATTTAAAATGAATCAGAGGCTTAGAGCAGACAACAAAAGATCATTAACCTCCTAAGACACTATCCCAGGAACGCGGGGTTTTGCCAGAGCAGACGGAATAGAATGGAAGAAATGTGCAAATACAGAGGGGTTTTTTTTTTTTTTTTTGTCTTATTATTTTAAGCATCATTATCTAGGGGCACCTTTTTGGTATTCAGACAAGAAAACCGACTGCTCTCCATGCCCACTTGAGTTTTTGTTCAGGCCTAATTGCAGGCAGACCTGCCCGGGGAGAAGGCCCCCACCGACGAGAAAGGTTCCGTTTGGGTTAAAAAAAATTAGCCATGGTGGGGTTTTTGCTTGCTTGTTTGTTTGTTTGTTTGTTTTTGGTGAGCAATGAACTTGGACAGTAGCTTCCATCTTGTTGTTTGTGCTTTTGTTTCCTTCTCTGTCTTCGTAACCGGTCGGAACAGGAGAGACGCTGCCCCGTGTCGGGCGTGCGACGGGAGATGCAGAATCCAAGGGAGATTCTAAAATGTTGTTTTCCATTAAGTGTGTGTTTTGGGGAGACTTCTGGCCTTTATAAACACCGTACTATTCTGTCCTCTTGTGCGTCCATCGGAGGATAGAGGAAACCCACTGGAGCGGTGTTTTAAGAAGTGACTGAGCATCAACCCAGGAACCAGGCGGTCAGGATTCAGTCCCCAGTCAGGGCACACGCCCGGGTTTGGGGCTCCATCCCCAGGAGGGGCCGGCGGGAGGCAGCCCATCACTGATTCTTTATTATCTCCCTCTCCCTTCCTCTCTGAAATAAATAAAAACAGGTTTGTAACAAAAATTTAGAGGAAGAAAGGTCAGTTTGGAAACCAACTGAGAATCCAGGAAACACAGCGGTTGGCCTGTGGGCTAGAGGTGCGTGTGCCCAGGAGCTGGGTCCCCGGAGGGACCGAGCCCTTCCCTGCTTGGTGGCCAGCCCACAGCACCCCGGGCCCAGGTGCACCCCCAGACTCCCCCCTCAGAGGCCAGCCCGCGCCGGGCAAGGCTGAGCGGCTGCATGCTCGGGGCTCTCAAACCTCCTGTCATCGGCTGCCGACTGGCTCGCTCGCCCACTTCCTTCTGATTCTTAATTAGAGCGACATCGCTAATTAATAAGTTTTTTCCAATTATAAATTAACTTACGATCAGAACTCTGGCTTTGCATGTAATTTCCTATAATCGCCGAAGCTACTGCGAAAACACGCGCCCTGCCAACCGTAACTTTTTTATTTCGCAGACAGACCCGTTCTCCCCGGGTTTACGTTTTTCAGCAAATTACCTCTGCTGGGATTTATGAAGGGAAATTTACAGAAAAACAAAATAAAAAGTCGGAGTTGGGTTTCTGCCTCCCCTCCCTCCTCTTGTCTCTCTCTCTCTCCCCCAAAGCGGGACCCCCAGTGGGTCGTGGCCGTCGGGGGCGTGGGGGGTACAGCTCCACAGGGCGACGTGCTGTCGGGGCGAATCCGTGTTTGTCTGTCGCCCTGACCAAACTGCGTGGCTCCTGCGGACATGGCCGGGGAGGGGCGGGCCTGCGGCTCATTTGCGGGCTCCAAACTGGAGGGTCACTCGGCTCTTTAGTAATAAAGGGGTGTCCTTAAAGGCCCCGCGCCCGCCCAGTGACATGTACCCTTCCCTCCCTGGTTTATCAAAGACCACTTCTTTAATATGGAGATTACACTTATGTACTTGTCTGAACTTGAAAGGCATTTGCCTAATTTCCTTATTAATGAGATGTAAATCTATTTGTACGGGCGCGTCACAGGTTCCCCCTCCCCCCCCCCCAGCCCGCCCCCCACCCCTCGAAATGGCTGCTACTTAACCGGTGATAAACCCTATGATTTAAACGAAAAATAATACATTTAGCTTCCCACACTCATTCTGTTAAAAATTGATACAGTCTATGTTAAATTTATTAATATTGCTTGCTGTCATTCAGTTTGCAGCTCGGGCTGAAATACGGCTTGACAGCGGCCGCATTAAAGATGTATGCCATTGTATTCAACAAAGATTAATGAAGCCCGGTAAAAATAGCTGTAAAAGAGAAAGTGATCCGAATGTAAAATCAGTAAATTAAATGAGGCCGCGCATACCATTTGTTAATATGCATGAGGAGGGAGCGGCGAATGGAAAACGTCTCCATGCAAAGTTCATTTGGGAGGGTTTCCATATTGTCTGCATGGCCCCCAACTACCGGGGAGCGGCCTCACGGGGCGGGAGGGGGGGCTGGGGGTACCGCGCAGACCGGGCATGCCCCATACCCCGAGGTCCTTCGGGCCCCAGGCCAGGCCCCAGCCACCCACACTTCCCGGGCCCGAGTCCTGGGTTCTCTCTGAGCCATCCATCCTTCAGAGCATCCTCCTCAAGGCCGCCCGCCCGCCTCGGCCTCCGCGTGAAGGAGAATGCACTTGGAGCGTTTCCAGGGGCTTCAGCTCCAAGTTCAGGTCCTGCCACGTCTCGTCCGTCTGGGCTGAGCATCAGATGGCAGACGGAGGTGGAACCTTCCAGGACTTGGGTGCTTTCTCCCCCAGATGAAGACAGACACTGGCCCTCCCTATGCCAAGCTCTGGGCATCCTCAGATGGAGGGCCTGCAGGAGCCCACGATATCCGTGCAGCGTTTGCGGGCTCAGCCCCGGGGGTGCCCCGGTGAGGCGCTGCCTGTCCCCTCCCCGGAGCCCCTCCCTCGGCTCCTGGCCCCCGCGTACTGAACAGTTGGGGCGCGCTTTCTTTGTACTATTTGGAGGGAATGATTTATTTCTACAGTTCTCGTTATAAAATACTGCTGGTGTCAGACCCTACCAGGTTAAGGCTTCCAAATAAATTAACAGTGACAGAAAATGGCATGCAGTAATCATAATATAAACCCGCCGTGTTTATCAATCAAGCGGGCGCCGTGATGGATTGGAGCCGCTCGCAAGAGGCCCTCCTCCGGCCGGGGTTCCTGCGCGGGGGCCGGGGGCGTCCAGGAGGCGGTGTTTCCGGGGCACTGTTTTCCTGGTATAAGTTCCTTTGGGGGAGAGGGGTGAGGGTGGGGTTGTTGTCTGCACCTGTGTCGTTTTAATTGGGAGCCGGGGGTGGGTGACAATAGAGCAGTTCCAGGTGCCACCTGCCTGGCAGCTCGGAGGCAGTTGGGGGGCAGGGTGCAGGCACAGAGGGCGACACCCCATAAAAAGTGCTGCCTAGAGCACAGACTTTCCCGAAAGGGCGAAGACAGGTGTTCCTGCTCGGAACGGCTCGGAGGGATTTGTTGTTCTGGGGCTCCGCGGTGTCACTCCATCCTGCCATCTCAACAGGTCGTGAGGGTCCCAGCATCCCCCGGGGCCTGTACAGGGATGCTGTGCCTGTTTGTGGGCCTGGGCGTGGCCTTCCCTTTCTGCCTGCAGGAAAGGTATGGGGGGATCACCCTAACAGATGTGGCAGAGGGCACCCTCCAGTACTTTTGGAGGGTGACATAGGCCAATATTTTTAATACTAGGGCCCCAGTTCACGAAATTCGTGCACTGGGGGTGGGTGGTCCCTCAACCCAACCTGCCCCCTCTCACATACTGGGGGCTCTCAGGGGATGTCCAACTGATGGCTCACCGCCTTGGGCACCCAGCCATCACCCTGCTTAGCTCAGCCCTGGCTGCCTGCGACCACCCAGCCCCGGGGGGCTGGGCACTCGCTGCCACCACCATTTCATCTCCATCTCCAGGGCCCAGTGCTCGCGCCACTTGGCCCCACCCTGCTCCTGATTGGCTGGTAGTATAGCCAATCAGGAGCAAAGATACAGTCAAATTTGCATGGTTCTCTTTTATTATATAAGATGTTTTTATTGATTTCAGAGAGGACGGGAGGGGGAGGGGGAAGAGAGAGAGAGAAACATCAATGATGAGAGAGAATCATTGGTGGGCTGCCATCTGCACGCCCCCCACTGGCGATTGAGGCCGCATCCCAGGCATGTGCCCTGAGCAGGAATTGAACCATGACCTCTTGGTTTATGGGTCGACGTTCAACCATTGAGCCACACCGTCCGAGCTGACCAATATTTTAAAGTGATACATGGACACAGTGTGGTCGGTGCTGTGATTAAAACTGTGAGAGGCAGATGCGGATGAGGACATTGAATTTTTATCTGTTGGCTTCCCCACCTATGGAATCATCTCCCTGGACCTGGCCCCGACCCCGAGTTCACCACTCACCCTGCCATCCCCACTTGGCACGGACCCCCGGCCTCAGCTCACAGCCACTCCAGGAGCCAGGTCAGCTGGTGCCCTGGCCACCTGTTGGGTCACTGAGCCTCATAGCCTGCAGTGTCGTCTGACGAGGACCCCTGGAAACGTATGGGAGAGGCCTGGTCACATGGGCCTCTAGTTGGAACTTTGGCCGAGCCCCACACACACCCCGTGGTGGGGTGCCAAATATCCCTGCCCACATTCCCTCTGGCCCTCCTTGGGGCACCTAGCAGCTTTGAGCCAGGAAGACCTGGAGGACCCAGCAACCCTCCCAAGACAGCAGGACATCAGCTGATCCGTCTCAGGCCTGCAGGAACCCCAAAAGGCACTCGGTACCTCTCCCCCTATGTCCTCTCCCAGCTTCGTGGCTGGGTTGCCCTTCCTGGGCTGAGGGCTGCCCGCTAGGATGGGTCAAGAAGGCCTGTCCCACTGGGGAACGTGGCAACGTCAGGCCCGCCCTCACAAACCTGAGCCCGGCTGCTCGCTTTCCCAAAACAGAAACCATGAGGTGGGGAGGTGTCCTCGCCCAGAGCAGATCCAGTTCTCCTCGAAGCAGCCACTTCCGCGGCCGCCAATCTCCTACACAAGACGTTGTTGTTTAAGGCGAAAGGATTGAACCAGGAATGCCTGGGACCGTCCTCCACTGCCTTTGTCCACAGCTCCTCTGCCAGGTTTCCCAGGAAACCGCCGAGTGGACTGGGTAGCGGGAGCTCACCTGGAATCACGTGGGGAGCTGATGACTCTATCCCGCTTACTGGTTGGCTAGTCAGTCCCACCAGGAGACCCGGAGACCACAGGCCATGCGTCCCCAACCCTGCTCGGCCTCTCCTCCTCCAGGCGGAGCCAGGCCAAGCCTGGGGGATGCCCGTGTGCTCATCCTTGTCTGTGCCCATCAGAGCTGCTCTAACAGAAAGCTCCGCGCGCCCCCCCCCCCACCCCTGCTGGCTTATGAACAACAGGAAGTTGGGGAGCCGGGGAGCCCAAGCTGGGCATGGTGGGACTCAGCCCTCCCCCTGGCTGCAGATGACTGTTTTCTGGCTGCATCTTCCAGGGCAGAGAGAGGGGAAGCCAGGTCCCTGGGGACTCAGAAAGAGCACCCATTCGTGAGGACTGGACTCTCCTGCCTCTACCTCATGGCAATCTCCCCCCCGCCCAAGCCCCACTCCTAACACCATCACACTGTGGGGGTGGGAGGTTAGGGCTCAACATTTCCGTTTCGGGGGGACACAGACATCTGGTCCAAGATGTTCCCTTGGATTATGCTGCCCCACGAGCACCTTCAGCCTGACCCCGGGCTGTGCTTCCCGTCCTTTCCAGAAAGGTCTCATTTCTAGATTGTGTTTTCCACTTGGGGGCTGAGCAAATGTGTGCCCCTGTTGATCCTTCCCACACACGCGGCTGGTGGCTGACTTTAATTATTAGTGTGTGCTCTGTGCCCACTGATTGGACCCCCACTTGTTTATTTTTAAATAAATTAATTATTTTTAAAAAATTAATTAGCTGGCAGACGCTCGGTCACTCTCTCCGAGTTCTGCTTCCAAGAGAAGGAGGCTGCCATGCAGAGAGGTTTTGAGACACCTCCGAGGCCGCCAACCCAAGCTCCAGCCAAGTGTTTTTGGGGGGGCGGGGCCAAGATGGCCACGTGGCCTCTCACCAGCTGTCAAGAAAGGCTGAGATGAGCTGAGGGGACATAGGAGCATTTCTCATGAGCCCTGAGCTTCCAGGACAGTCCCTGGTGGTTGAAGGGATAGGAGACCTCTGTGCAGTTGAATTCAATACCCTTTTACTTTGAAATAAACATTCAGCCAAAACAGGTTTGGCTCAGTGGAGAGAGCGTCGGCCTGCGGACTGAAAGGTCCCAGGTTCGATTCCGGGCAAGGCATGTACCTCGATTGCGGGGACATCCCCAGTAGGGGGTGTGCAGGAGGCAGCTGATGGATGTTTCTCACTCATCGATGATTCTGACATTCCCTCTCCCTTCCTCTCTGTAAAAATCAATCAAATATATTTTTGTAAAAAAAGAAGGAAAATCATCATTCAGGTGTCTTTGTTGGAATGACCTCCAAGCAGTGGCGTGCCATGGGTTGGTGACATAGAAACACCGCCCTAAGGAAACCCTTTCCTCCTGCAGAGCCGGCCGTTCTCAGGCAGCCCAACGCCCTGAACTTGAACTCCGTGGCATCGCCTTCAAGGCCCAGGCCGCAGGTTCGCTGTGGCTCGGTTGTTAGGACATTAATTAATGACCGAACAGAGGAGAGTCTGTGTGCCCAGCAGATGGTAAACAAGCCCAAGAGTACATTGCCATCTGAATTGCAAAGCAGGCTGGCAGCGTCCTCTGCCCACCCCCTGCCCGGACCTGCCAACCTGCCCTGAAGAGTGCTGGCTGCCGCCCGGGGCTGACTTCAAGAGGGGCGTGGCTGGGCTGCCAGGGGCTGCCACACTCCGTACCAGGAGGCCCTCCTCCCGTCTCTCCTTGAGAGCATGGGAGGAGAGGGGGACACGGAGTGACTGACTTGGGATGAGGAGTGTCAGCATCCCTTTTTTGGGAGGGCGGGGGGCAGGGGGCGTTAAATTTAAAGCTGCCCGGGCACCACTCTGGACCAGACTGGCACCTGGGACGCAGGCTCTCTCTCCTCTTTCTGAGCAGGAGCATTGCTGCTAAGGAGCAGGGGGTGGGGAGGTGTGACAAAGCCAATGCATGCCAACAAGCCGCCCGCGAGGCACTGTGGCCCCCTCCACCTCCAAGGTCAGAAGCCAGACTCCCAAAGAGAGGTCAAGGGTTGCTGGCTCAGGCAGCAGCAGCTCCTGGCCTTGGGGAGGCGGGGGCGGTAATCCGGGCAAGGACAGTGCTCAGGGGACAGGGCGCCATCCCTTGAAGCCAAGCCCCGCGGGGCTGCTGAGTGGTGGAGGGTGTGAGCAGACTCCACGGATCCCAGGGCGCCTGTGGGATGACCCGCTTCTGGCTTCATCGTCAGCAAAGCGTCCTGAGGGGCGACTTTGCAGATGGAGAAGAATATCGCTCTACCAAATGTGTCCGGGCGCATGGTGAAGGGAAACTTCCACTCGCTCTCAAATGCAGAGTACGTTCGGCCCAGGGGTGACCATCCCCTTTCCTCTGGAAACAGCTCTCTCCACTTGGGCGAGAGCCAGACAGAGGTGGGGGGGGGGTGCCACCTGCCCAGAGATCGGGGTCCCCGTCTGCTTAGAAAGTGTCCAAATTGTGGGGAGAAAAAACATTAATAGGATGATTCAAAATTTAAAAACAGATTCGCCTTCGGCGTTTAGAATTCGGTATACTTCATTCTTACCGATGATTTACACTTCCTCTGTGTGTCTGAGATAGAGCCTTGTAATATGGTTACATCTCTGCGTTTTATTTCCAAATATTTCCTTCCCCTGATTTCTTGCAAGTCACATAATCACAGAGTTTAAAAATAAACAAGTGGGGTCCAATCAGTGGGCACAAACAACACATTAATGATTACAGTCAGCCACCAGCCACACGTGTGGGAAGGATCAGCAGGGCACACGTTTTCTCAGCACCCCAAGCGGGAAAACACAATCTGGAAACGAGACTTTTCTAGAAAGGACCGGAACAACGTTGGAGACGGGCCTATTGGGCCAGAGTGTGCACTGCAGGGAGCGTCTGCCCAGAGGACGACGGGAGGAGGTTTTGGGGTGTTTGCTCCTTTACTTGGGCTGAAGGTGACAGTCATGAAAAGCACGTCCCACCGTGACCAGCCCTGTGACATTGATGGTGACGGGCTATGGAAGCTGCTCTGCTGTTGAGAGACAGACCTGTACCCACCTGGTCACGTGCACCCCCAGACCAGCCATGGGGAGCTGTGCCTTCCTCATCTCTAAGCCCTCTCTTTGCCAGGAGGAGCTGAGACTTCAGACTCCAAAGCTAAGCGAACATCCCAGGGGCACCCTGAGCCACAGCGATGCCTCCGGTGACACGCGATGAGTCACGTGAGCGGGATGAGTCATCGGGCACGTGAGCGGGATGCAGAGACAGTGGGCTGCCTCTCGCAGAGGCCGGGCGGGATGCACTGCTTTCCACTGGCCAGTCTGTCCCCCAAAAAATTGGGGACTCCGAGGGGGGCAGCCACAGTGGGACATGTCCCAAGGCCGGAGATTTTGCAAATACAGAAGCAGCATCCTCCCAGAGGAGTCAAGGGCTGACCACACCCCTCAGCTGTGCCTGTTCCCACACCCACACTCTGGGGGACTTCCAGGGAGGGAGGGAGGCAGGTGTCTGCAGACATGGGGATGTGGTGACCAGTCACGTTCATGCCCCTCGTCATAGGAGCCTGGCTTCTCTCTCCCCTTAGAGCTTCGTGGGTGGAGATGAAAGCCTCTGTCTCGCTGGGAGCTGGAGCCCATTTCTGGAGCCTGGAGTGAGGATGGGGCCATCGGCCATGTGTGCGTCTCGTGTACAAATCCCTCAGGTTTGTCACGAGTGCACGTGACCCAGAAACTGCGTCCTCGGTATTGTCCACGTTGTTTGAGGTGAGACGCTGAGAAGATGGGTGTCCTGTCCAGGGAGGAGGAGGAGAACAAGAAGAAAAACAAGTAGAGGAAGAGGAGGAAAAAGAAGGAGGAGGAAGAGGAAGAAGTGAAGAGGAGGAGGAGGAGAATAAGACCAATAACAACAGCAACAAGTAGAGGAAGAAGAGGAGGAAGAAAGAGAGGAGGAGGAGGAGGAGAAGATCAATAATAAGAAGAAGTAGATGAGGAGGAAAAAAAGGAGATGAAGGAGGAGGAGGAGGAAGGAGACAGCAGGAGGAAGAGGAAGGAGGAAGAGGAGGAGAAGGAGGAGGAGGAGGAGGAGGAGGAGGAGGAGGAGGAGGAGGAGGAGAAGGAGAAGAAAGAGAAGGAGATTGAAGAGAGGAGGAAGAGGAGGAGGAAGAAGAAGGAGACAAGAGGAGGAGAAGGAAGAAGAGGAGAAAGGAAATTGAGGAGAGGGGGGACATAGGGGGAGAAGGAGGAGAGAAGGAGGAGAGGAGGAGGAGGAGGAGGAGAGAAGGAGGAGGGGGAAGGCGGAGAAGAGATGGAGGAGGAGGAGGAAGAGGAGGAGGAGGAGGAAGAAAAAGGAGACGGAGGAGGAGGAGGAGGAAGGAAACAGGAGGAGGAGGAAGAGGAGGAGAAGGAGGAGAGGAGGAGGAGAAGGAGGAAGAGCAGGAGGAGAGAAAGAGGAGGAGGAGAAGGAGTCTCTGTGGCTGACACAGCCTGCCTTCCTGCCAGCCTCAGGACCAGGTCACCACCCCATCAACCCAAATGTTTCCATTTGCTTCAGGGCCTGAAGGTGGATGGAGTTCATGAAAAACATGGGAGTTCCTTGCCATTCATAACTAGTTTCTTTTGTGCTAATATCATTTCAAAAGCAAATACACGAATATTTGGCTCAGAATTTTGAAAATGTTGGAGTTACAGAGACTTAAAAACATACCGTGCTGGTCATGACCTACTACTTGTTTTGTCCTGAGATCGACTTAGAGAGCTGCAGCCAGTGCTTTCCAACACAGAAAACTAACTTTAAACATGGAACACTGTTAAAGACCTGGCGCATACTGGCGATAAGCAGTGTTCTGCGAAGCTTCTCCTGATGAGGGCGGTGTGTGTGCGGTCTCGCACCCGCCGAGTGGTGACAGCCAAGCGTTCACAATAACAATACAGTGCGTATTCCACAATACATGTGTGTGTGTAACAAGCAGGTTGGTGGCTTCCCTTGCATTTTAAAGTTACCCAACGCTGCGTATGAAGTTTTTACCAAGACCTGCGATCGCCATGTCAGTCTGTTAGCTGTTGAGATTGACGATCCCCGTGCCAGTTAAAAGTGGAGATGCTTAAAACAAAACAAAACCCAAAAATGGTTTTTGCTCAGTGGATAGAGCGTCGGCCTGCGGACTGAAAGATCCCAGGTTCGACTCCGGTCAAGGGCATGTACCTTGGTTGCGGGCACATCCCCAGTAGGGTGTGTGCAGGAGGCAGCTGATGGATGTTTCTCTCTCATCGATGTTTCTGACTTTCTATCCCTCTCCCTTCCTCTCTGTAAAAGATCAATTAAAAATTATATTTAAAAAATTAAAATAAGTAAAGCGGTGATGTTATAACGGGACTTGGTAAATGCTAGCGCTTTGCCCAGATGTGAGGGCTTCCATTGCTGAGCCTCTTGGAAGACGGAGCGTGTTCTGGAGGGCAGCACCCCCTCCCTGACCCTTTCTCGCAGGTTCCGCTCCCACAGAAAGATGTGTGCACTTGGGTGGGTACCTGCTAAGGGCAGCATTTTCACCCCCTGAGCGCTATGTTGCCTTCAGGCCGAGGAGGCAGAGCATCCAAATGGTGCAGTTCAAAGCTGAGCCCTCACTTCTCCTCGCCTCAGAACGACCAGCTCAGCCACCAGCGGCTCTTTCATCTCTTTGCAGACCCACCTCCGTGTCGTGTCCGGTGGAGTCGGAGCTCCCCAGGTGGTGTCTCTGCTGCCCGCCTGGCCTAGCCAACAGGAATCGCTAGGTTTGCTCTGGGGGTTACCTCTGCCTCAGCACCTCCTTGTCCACCGGTGAGTGTTGGGGTACAGCGGTATCCAGCCAATGCCTGGTCAGGTGGGACCCCGCCCGCATTCACAGGGCTGAGATTCTGGACCCAGCCTTCTCGGGGGATGCTGGCTGATGGGGGTGATCTTGGGGTGTCAGAACTGACAGGTGTAACCGCCCCATCTAACCAGCACTCTGAGGTTTTAACTCTCCTTCCCTTTTCAACTGCTAGAGGGTGGAATGATGAGACTTCTCCCATTGGACAGATGGAAAGACTAAGGCTCAGAGGCACCAAGACAGGTCGTTACTACACAGCATCAGTAGATGCCCAAGTTTAAATCCAAACTGGTATTCTTCCTCCACAGGCTAGTCCAGTGGTCAGCAAACTCCTTAGTCAACAGAGCCAAATATCACCAGTACGACGATTGAAATTTCTTTTGAGAGCCATATTTTTCCAACTTTAACTTCCTCTAACGCCACTTCTTCAAAACAGACTCGCCCAGGCCGTGGTATTTTGTGGAAGAGCCACACCCAAGGGGCCAAAGAGCCGCATGTAGCTCGCGAGCCGCAGTTTGCAGAACCACAGGGCTCGTCCACCGACACCTTCTTCCCTGGAAATGCGTCTAGCACTCCTGACAGGCACAGGACAGGGATGTGTCCGTTTGCAGACTGAAGGCCTTGGACATGGAAAGTATAGATGGCCCATCATGCCCAGGAACTCTTAAGAAAGCGATGTATTTAATCTCCCAATATTTCTGGAGACTCCGGATTCATGTCTAGGATGTTGTACACATACAGGAGTGGGAAATGTAGGTTTACAGTTGCATTATTTATTGTAACACAGGTAAGTAATACCATAGTTAATCCTATATAATAAAAGAGAAACATGTAAATTTGACCGTACCTTCGCTACGCTACCAGCCAATCAGGAGCGGGGCCCCGGCCCTGGGGGCGGAGATGAGGCAGCAGCGGCGGCAGCTTGGCATTCCAGCCATGGCAGAGAAGACTGAAGGCTCCGACTGGAGTGAAGCCTCTAGCGGCCAAAGCAAAAACGGAAGGCAACAGCCAGAGGGAAGGCCTGGGTCCCAGGTTCCAGAGGAAAACTGGTCCTGGCAGCCAGGGGAAGGAAAGCCTATTGCATGAATCTTCATGCAACGGGCCTCTAGTAAATAATAAAACAAGAATAAACTCTGTGCTTTGCATATTCCCAGCTGTAAACCTACTTTTGCCCAGCCCTCTGTAGGATACCCCAAGACCATAGGGAGGGCATGGGCTAGACCCCCCCTTTACAAAGGCGAGCGACTGGAAGAGATGGCCAGAAGGTTCAAGCTTCCAGCTATAACGTGAGTGAGATCTGGGGATGCCATGATTAGTGGGCAGTGGGTGAGGGTAGATTCCACTCCTAGGCGAAGACACAAATGTTGTCAAGAGACTCCCTTCTAGGAGGCCCCCCCCCCCACCCCCGTCACAAGGAGAAACTTTCTTTTTTTTCTTTCTTCCTTCCTGATTGTATCCGAATGAGAAGATGGGTGAGAGCCGAGCCCACCGCGCTAATCAGCCCACAATGTATGCAAGTCAACCCATCAGGCGGCATGCCTTAAACGTACGCTGTGATGCGTGCCAATTATTTCTCAATAAAACTGGAGGAAAAAAAGGAAACTAAAAAAAAAAAAAAAAAAAAAATCTCAGCAGGAAACCTCAAAAATAATAAAACTCTCCTTATCCTAATGCAAAGGCTAAAAATTGAGAAAGAGACAGACGGCGTGGCAAGGTGACTCGTTCAAGGTCACAGGGCAGATCGGCCGGAAGCCAGGGCCCAGGCTGCGGGGCAGACCTGAACGGAGGGCGGGGCGAACCCCCTGCCCCGCCGTTTGTGTTCCTTCCTCATGGAAGTCCAAGGAGCGTATTTTTGGTGACTTACACACTCGTATCACTTCACAGGTTAAATGGGACAGCATCCTGGTGCGTGACAACTGTGGCTACTTCACTGTCTCGCCGGCATCTGGTCTTCCAGGCCATGCCTCCTTGAACTGGCGACCTACGGTCAAAATCTACTTTTTTTGTTTTTAATTTCAGAGCGAGGAAGGGCGAGGGAGAGGGAGACAGAGACATCAGTGATGAGAGAACAGTCCATCGGCTACTCCAGCAGGCCCCCTGCGGGGGGGGCCGAGCCCGAAACCCGGGCCTGCGTGGCAAGGCTGTGTCAGTGTGGGTGTGTTTCGGGGATGCTCCCACGTTGGCTGACCACGTTCCCACCGGAATAGTGGCTGCTGATCGCCCCAGAAGGCCGCGGGGGCTTTCCTGCAACGCAGGGATACAGCGATGACGCGGTCCAGCTCTGCGGCGCCAAGCTCACCCGACGCCTCCTCCATCCGTAGACCCACATCACCCCCGAAGCTCCCTCGTCTGCGTACCGGGGCTGACATTTAAGAAGAGGAAGTGGCCGTCGCTTATTTTCCGTGTTTATCCATTCCAGAGGAAAGCCTTCCTTGGGAGGAAACTCCGAGTGAAGGGCTCCCTCCTCCCCGATTTCAGTCAAGGTCATGACGGTCCAGGGTCCCCAAAGCCTGGGGGTCCGAGATCATGCGTCGAATGAGGGCGGGAGGCCTTGGGCAAGTCTGGCCTTCTCGGTGCCTGTGCCCCCAGCTCCGCACAGCACGGAGGTGGCTCCAGCCACAGGCCCCGCAGGTGTCCACGCGGGCGGCCACGTGCGCCGAGGCCGCGGCACCCACAGACCACGCCGCAGGGAGCACCGGGGAGCGGCCAGCCTCCAGGGCTGCGACTCCTCCCGGGACATTCGCTCCCTCCTCTGTGTTCCCCCAACTTCACAACACAACTTCAAGGGGGGAAAAAATAAAATAAAACCCAGCGATTAGCTGCAAATTAGATATTCCGGTGGAGGCCTCGAGTTCCTGCTCAGGACGGAGGGCTCCGTTTCCCGCTCTCAGGTGTATGATTAAAATCAATTAAATCACTCTTCCGATGTCAGCCGCAAGACTCTCCTGACAAATGAAATTATTCCAGGCAGGAGGCCGCCTCGCTCCGCAGCCCTTCCCGGCCGCGAGCTCCAAGGGGACGAGGCGCTGGGCCCGGGGATCTCGGAGATTTTCCGTCAGAAGCGGCTCACGCCCGGCCTGCGAAGGCCAGGCGGGGTCTCCCGTGGCCGGCTTTGACGGCCTCCGCACGTGGAGACAGATCTGCCGCTAACGAAGCGCCCCCGTGGAAAGTTAACCCTTTGGGGGCTGAGCCGGGCTTCTTTCCATCAATTAAGGTCTTCTTGGCAGGAATAGAAAAATATGCGCACGGCCCAGTCGCCTGCCTTTCTGAGCCCTCCGGGCCAGAGACATGCGCCTTTGGGTTCGGGGTGTCGCCTTGGTGCGCCTCCTTTTGTGCGTGAGACTGTCCTTGGCCGCTGTTTCCCACCGAAGAAGCTGAGTCTTCACCCCCGAGGGAGGTCGTGGGTGGGTCTGAAGCCAGGAGAGAAGCCCATGGCCCCGCCCGAGCCTTCCCTGGGAGCCTGGGGGCTGAGCCCCAATCGCCCGCCGCTGTTCTCCTGCCAAAAGCAGCCTGAGAGCTCATTTCCAGGGAAATGCAAAGCGCCGAAACCTGTTGTCTGCCAGCTAATTCGTTTAAAAAATTAATTTATTCATTTAAAAAGTAAACAAACGGGGGGTCCAATCAGTGGGCACAAACAACACATTAATAATTTGCCGAAACCAGTTTGGCTCAGTGGATAGAGCGTCGGCCTGCGGACTGAAAGGTCCCAGGTTGGATTCCGGTCAAGGGCATGTACCTTGGTTGTGGGCACATCCCCAGTAGGGAGTATGCAAGAGGCAGCTGATGGATGTTTCTCTCTCATCGATGTTTCTGACTTTCTATCCCTCTCCCTTCTTCTTTGTGAAAAATCAATCAAATATATTTTAAAAGAAAGAAAGTGGAATATTCCCATGGAAACCGAACAGCAGCTTCCTGTTGACACAGATGCTCTGGTGGCGCAGGCCTGCCTTTCCCAAACTCCGCCTTCCTCCTGAGGACAGCACATGGGCTGGGGTGTGACTGCGGCCCAGGGACGTCCGTCCGTGTTATATGCTCGTTTGGTTCGGCTTGTTTTTCCCCCCAAAGAGGATCGAACAAATGTTTGCTCTTCTCCAGAAGTTTCCTCCTCGGCCTCCCTCCCTGCACGCCACTGTCCCCCGCCCCACTCCTGGGGAGCCCTGCTCCCCGGTCCCCATGGCTTCCCCTCCCCGTGGCTCCAGTCCCCAGCATCCCCCGGAAGCAGCTTCCTCCCAGAGACATGCGGGGGCCTGAGTGCCTTGCTGAGCCGGGACAGCGAGGTGAGACTTTGCAGGCTCTGTGCCTTCCCATCAGCCCCTGCTCCCAGAGCACCCCTCTCCCCTTCAGTCTGAATTCGGACCTTCTCCATGGGGGGCTGGCTCAGCAAAGAAACAGCCACATCCACCCCCGAGCCACTGCCCAGGAAGCCCTTACCCGGCCATGTAGTCCCCATGTCCGTCATCCCGGCCCTGCCCCTCGCCCCATCTTCCCTCCTTCCCTCTCTCCCTGCACCCCACGGGGGGCTGGCCACACCACGCTGGGACGGTCTCCAACTGTCCACTGCTATTCTCCACATGACCCGCTGCCCTGGGCTCCGGGGCAAGGCTGGCTGTGACTCCAGCTCCAAAACCCACTCTTGGGGACATGTTACTGTGAAGAAGCTGTGTGCATGGCGATGGCGGGGTGCCTACCCGCCGGGGCGGGAGTGAGGGCTAACAGAGAGCCTCTGAGGGAGGAGCTCAGCCCAGAGCCCTTTTCCTCCAACGCTTGTTATGGGCTGCGGCCCAGAGGGCTCGGAAAGGCAGGGGCTTGGCGGTGTGCATATATTTTCATTCGTATCGTCTTGGGCAGGGCCCGGTTCCTTGTCAGTGTGACTAAGGGCTTCCTTTCGGGGGAGATGAGCGTCCCATTTTCTGACATTCTCAGACTTGATTGTGAAGGAAGAACGGTCCGATCTCCTGCAGACCCCTCCCTGTGTGGACCTGGAGCCTTTTCAGAACATTTCTGCCAGCGGACGCCCGGCCTCTGGTGTTCACAGGTCTGATTCGAGCCCTCTCCACCCATACTGCTGTGGCCTGCCGGAGCTGCCCGGAGTCAAGGTTACCAGCCCCAGGCTACGCAGAGTATGGGCAGGAGAGGATCGAACCCTGTCTCGCGGGGCCCTGGAAGCCGTGGTGAGCGCAACGACCACCTGTCCCGACGCCAAAGGCAGGTCCTGAAAAGTCCTCATCTCGCCCTCCACGTACCTTCTGAGTCCATCCATGTTCACTCACGGTGGCTGCCACCCCAACCTCTTCTGTCTGGACTGAATTACAGCAAAAGCCCCTAACCAAGGCCCTGTGCCCATGTTTGCAATGACCTGACCTCCTCCAGACACCTCCCTCCTCTGCTAAGTCCCTCCATAGCGATGGGCTTCTCTCAGCATGAGGGCCAAACCTTTACCTGGCTCACAACAGTGTCCTCAGCAGGGACCCTGGCCACCTTTCCGTCCCCTCCTTTGTCCATTTCCACCTCCTGTGACTTTATCAGTCTGGGGTCAGGCTGCTTCGATTCCTTCTTTTCTCAAGGCGTATCTCCTTCTTTCCGTGAGACACGTCCTCTTTACCACGGCTTTGTCACTCCTGTTGTTGTCTGAGAGCCGAGACAACGTTCTTCCTGTCGTGAATGACTCTGATGAGGCATCCGGTTTGGGTTCACGGTCCACGTGCTCTTCATAACACATAGCGTCCGATGGCTGCTGGCGGGCACCTGGCTCAGCTAGAAGACAGAGACAAGCCATTGTGAGAGTCGAATCTCCCATATCCTTAGGAAGTGTTCCCCACTTGATCTGTCCGTTGGTAAGAGAAACCTAATACGCTTCTACATAGATCAGCTTTTCCGTATAATTCTGTCAATGGCACCTTCTGTAGACATACAGGTAGGTTCCCGGAGCATTTAGGTTCAGTACTGCTCACTCTTCCTTACGCAGCTGCTTGCTGAGTTCCTATCCTACCACCTGCCGGGGTGTCTCTGGATACGGGGGTTCTAGCCGTAACAGAAGCCCCAGAAGCCCCTATGCATATAGCATTGATAGTCTTATTATTTTATCCTGGTGGGTTTTTTTTCTTACTATTATTCATTACAAACTTCTTCATCATGGGTGATGGTTTTACCTTAAAGACTCTTATTTTTTAAGATCCTTCTTTTTGATATTATTACATTAGCTTGCTTCCTTTCTATTAGCCTCAGATGTGTGTTTCCATCTTCTTCATTTGTAATCTTATCCCAGCATTATGCTTGAGTTGAGTCTCCTAAAAAAAAAAAATCACAATTAGCAAAGATTTCTGTAATCTATTTCTACAGGTTTATCTCTCTTAACAGTGACCTTAACCTACTTCAATATGGTAGGGAGAAATGGCTCTTACACTCTCCTGGTTTCATGGACAAAAGGCTTACTTATCAGGCCCAGTCCAAGATCCCCAAAACATTTATTATAATCGATTACATCTTTTGATAATTTTACCATATTTTATAAGTCTACGTATTTTTATAACACTCCCTGGTTTCCCTTCTTTTATTATCTTGCATTGACTTTACAGTTTTCCTTCCTCTCCTTTTTCCTCTTTACTGACTTCCGCAATGTCTAAAGACTTTATTTGCTATTATTTTTATGGTCAACTTTAAATATTTAATATGCATCATTAGCGTATAGCATCGCAAACATATTCATGCCTCTGAGTTTTCCTCAGAAAACACATGAGCTTTAGCTTATGTCATTCCCAATAACTTCCACGTTGCTGTTTCTTTGCATCTGAGCACTGGCGTGTTTGTGAGCCCTCACACATCATAGTTTCTTCTTGTTGCTTTGTAGCGAGTGCTGCTGTGAGTTTGTAACTATTTAATCGGATAGTGTAACCTTGTATCGATGTCTTCCCTCTCTGAATCCTGCTCCCTTTTCATATTTCTGTTTCCTGGGATAAAATTCCCCAAAGAACTATTTGAATGTAAGCTTTCATTTCATGCTCTGTATTGGGGGGACCCAGTTGGATGTGATGTGGAGGTAGAGGAATGGGAATTTAGAGAAGAGAGTTCAATTTTTAAAAAATATATATTTTATTGATTTTTCAGAGAGGAAGGGAGAGGGATAGAGAGTTAGAAACATCGATGAGAGAGAAACATCAATCAGCTGCCTCTTTCACACTCCCTACTGGGGATGTGCCTGCAACCAAGGTACATGCCCTTGACCGGCATCGAACCTGGGACCTTTCAGTCCGCAGGCCGAGGCTCTATCCACTGAGCCAAACTGGTTTTGGCAAGAGTTCAATTTTTTAAGTTGCTAATGTGGACAAAATGATGACTTCAGAAACATAGAAGGTCTTATAATATGCTAGAGACCCGGTGAATGATAATTTGTACAGTGGATGGGGGTGTCCCTTAGCCAGGACTGCCCCCTCTCACAGTTTGAGAGCCCTCAGGGGCAGGAGGTGACCTGAAGATCAGGGGAAGGTGACGCCCCCATCATACCTCTGCTGCTGCCACTGCTGGCAGCGCAAGCCTCCGCCAGCCCTGGTTACCTGAGCCTCAGCCAGCCCTGGTTACCTGAGCCTCAGCCAGCCCTGGTTACCTGAGCCTCAGCCAGCCCTGGTTACCTGAGCCTTAGGTAGCCCTAGGTAGCCACCATCCCAGGCTTGCCTGCACCTCAGGCCAGCCCT